>JAWZYV010004468.1:0-12036 GCA_038373885.1 Cheiracanthium punctorium
CATCATTTTTATAGAATCTGTATTCTATGCGTCTAAGATGTATTAATATTTTAATAGCAAGATATCAATGCATAAAAAATTCTACTTCCACAGGGAAATCTATGGGGGGGGGGGAACCTTCTATCGGATGTATGAACTAAAATGCAACTTGTTATAACAAAAAATTCGTTTTAAAATGGGTTTTTTCAATCCGAACTGTCAATTTTTTTTTAAGGGCGGGCGCCTGCTCATCCAGCAGGGTGATATCTGAACTATTTAAAATCCGAGATCTCTCATGAATAGACACGAGCCCACATTACTTTCGAAAAGTCCCCCCTCCAGAGGAAAGCCCACGTGTCTGTAGCTTTGCCTTCATCCACACAACGAACCAACCTGATAAAGGTGCGTCAATAGGCTACAAAAAGTTGTGCACACGTCCCCAACTTTTTGTGCCATCAACTACCTCAACTACCTCCGTTTAAAGTTCTATGAACTGACTGCTGCGTACCCGTTTTTGCAAGGTAGGAAACGAATATATTTCTTAATGCGGAATTAAAAAAAAAAGTGTAAAATTTTTTGACTCATTGTGCAAAGTTTTGCATGACAGATACGGATGAAGTGCTAAGCATTTGCAACATCATGACTCGAGAGTTTTTTCAGTGCCACTCGCAATCAAAAGCGCGTTTGACAGGCGAAACGCTCCGCTTTTAAAATGTGTTTATTTCTACAGTAGTAGTAGCACCCACTGAAAGCGTGGAAGAAAAGAAAGAGCTGAGGTTTGGACTCTTGCTGCGCGGAGATGCTCCGACGAATGACATCAGGAACGAATTTCTTGAAAAAGAATATCTTCGCTTGCTGAGTCGGGCAATCCCGATGAGAATAATCAATAAATCGACATCTTCACCAGCAATTGTCACAAGTATCGTACTCCGAGGCTGGAGAGAGAAAGCTGTTTGGGACGATCCATCTGTCAGCATCCTCCTCTGCCTGCAGTACTTGAATATTTTCTTTTCTTGTTTCCGTCTTTAAAAGCTCCATGAAACGAATTTTGTTTCTTACATTTGACAAAAACTTCTCTCGAGGAACCTGAGCCAGGGCTGTTTCACTGAAGATTATTTCAGAATATGCGCTGTGATGAAGCCCTGCGAACGCACTCACCGCTCTTTGTGCCTTTTTCCTGCAGCATCAGTTGGATAGCCACCGGAAACTGCCAAACACATTGGATCCGTAGTGAGTACTGAGGCACAGGCGGCGTCCCCCCCGAAAATTTTGGGATGAGTGATGAAATTCCGTCTATTTATACACATATAAGTTTATCTCCCCCCCCCGAAAAATTTTCCTGGCTACGCGCCTGCTGAGGCACTGGATGTATCTGGCAGAGGCAGACCCAGACGAAGCATTTCGAGGCCACACCACTTTGTGGTGCCTATGGCCACCCTCCACCAGCCCAAATTTCGCCGTCCCTTACTTCTCAACCAAGTTAACAAGCTGGAATGCTTCGTAGGAGGAAGATTTCATGCCCTTTCTCATTCGCCCTTCATTGAATAGTGACACTGGGAGAGGTGACAGCTCATCGATGAAAATGTTTTTCAATTCTTCGTCAGACATTTTCAAGATGGCTATAGCCGGCGAAACAGTGTTAAAGGATGGATGATCGATTTTCTGTCACCCATACTTATAGTTCGGATATCAGATAAAAGAGTCACCACGATGTTTTGTTTCCTGTTCCGTAAAATATTTCTTTGGAATTGAAATCTACATTACAAACGCCCAGAAAAATTATTTTACAATTTTCGCCAGTCGTACTCTAATTATACTTCACCATTGAAAAAAAAAAAAAAAAAAAAAAAAAAAAAAAAGTCGCGTTTGCCAGTTTCTAGCCAAATTTGGAAGATAACACCATGCTTGTTTTTGTTCAGGACTTATTTTTTGAAGCCTAACTTGGCAATAAATAAATTTTTAAAAAATCAAACTTTGATGACATTCAACATTTTATTCTCCCTCCTCGAGCTATCTTGCGTTTTTAAGTATTTCTCTTCATAGACCGTAATGTATCGTAGTGTATGAGAAATATTTTTGCAGCCTTGTAAAAAATCTATAAATGCTATACGCACCGAATTCCAATACCCGTCGTAAGACGGTGATCCATAATATATGTACCAACTTTGAGCGCAATCGCATGCACCGTTACCCTATTGAAAGGTGCAACGGAAACGTGTCGACGCAATCAGTCCACAGATTTTATCGACAGAAAATACCGCCGTGAACGAAATAGCACTTCAGAGAAAGAAAAAAAAAAGGGTCAATTTTGAAACGGTGTATCTTAGAAACTATTGGACTTACCGCGACCTTTTTGGCATCCAATTATGGAAAATTTAGTCATATTTTATAATTCTAAATCAGATGTGTCCCAAAAAACATCTGTCATTCTGCGTCAAAGATGGCAAATACCTGAAAAGGTGACAAAAGATTTTTAAAAAACACGAAAAAGGAGAAAATTTGAAAAGCTGTATCTCTGGAACAGTTGGACTTACAGTGACCATTCTGTTATCGAATTGTAGGAAATTGAGTCTGTTTTAAAAACGTAAATGAGATTTATCCTAAAAAATGTTTTTTTGTGGTCAAAATCGGCCGAAACGGAAAACAAATTTAAAAAGTGTTGCTGTTTTTTTGGATATTTGACAAAGTTGCGTTCGGGTTCAGAGGTGTAAAACTAGAAGTATTCATTGGGTGGTTAATGTCATGAAAAAATAATTTCCAGCAAAAAATCAGAACTACAAGATTGGATGCAAGGTACATCCTTTTTTTTGACGACCCAATGAGTGGACTACGCATCATGTGATGTTATTTCTGTAGCATACATTTTAGAAGATTCTAGTATCGTAAAACAGTATTTTTTTCTGTAGAAATAAGGCATTTTGAAAGTGAAGGGTTTCGCCTGTAAAATGTGTTCTGTTTCGATGGCGGGTGACACTCACACTTTTGAGTCACCCTGTTATCATGGCACAGTATTTCATCTCACTTTAGAATCTGTAATGCAGGATATTCGTAATGAGTATTAAAAAAAAAGTTCGAGAAAATTCTGGCTTTTTAGTACATATTTTATTGAAAAAAAAAAACCAATACTATGAGTTTACATTTGCACTTGTTTATTGTTTAAAAAAATGTACGAATGAACTGATGATCACAGGTATCATTTAAAGGCTCTTCTTTTAATTCATAAAATCTCTGAAATATCACTAGGCAAATAACGCGAATTGTGAGCTATTTAAGTAGCTAGATGTACCCCTTTAAAATATTATAACCCTAATATATCTCATGCTAATATGTCTTCTTATTAATATTAATATTTCTAGTTTATTTTAATTTACTCTTTTTTTTATTTATTTATTTAACTTTTAATTTTTACCAGATTGTTTTCATTTACTCTAATTTTATTTCTTTATTATTATTATTATTTAATGAACTCTTACTTTTAACTTATTGTTCAACTTTCCTCCAATTATTCTGGCAACATATATTTTTTTCCTCTTCAATAGGCAACAGCTCCATGGTAGAGCCATGTTTTCAAGCTTAATGCTTTTGGTCTCTTCGTCTCCATTTTTGTCTTCATCATTACTTTTTAACAGGATATGTCTTCATGATCCCCCCGTAGTTACATATTTAGCTTTCTTTGTTCTAAGTAACTACATTGAAATCCTGTTATTTTGTTTATTATCTTGGTAGTAAGTATTCGGTTCGTGGGGCCTGACGAGTGTAGTCGATGCTTGCTATCCATTGTTTTACTCCTTCTTATTCCATTTTAATTCTCATTTTTACTATTGTTTGAATTTCTATTTACTGGATATATCTACTCATTCTTGTTTTGCATACGACTTTGTGTTCATTGTCTATTTGGACTACGAAACTGCTGTAGAATGATTGCTTGATTCGTAAGTTTAGCCATTTTACTGTTATATGTATATATATATATATATATATATATATATATATATATATATATATATATATATATATATATATATATATAAGAGGGTTCCTATATTGTGATTATTCTGTCCTAAACATTATTTATTTATTTATTTATTTATTTTTCTTATTTACTAGATTAATCTCTTCTGTCATACAATAACTTATTATATTCATACTTTATCACTAATAATAATCATTATATATTTTAAACGATATGTTATATTTAATTTGGCTATACTATCTATTTTATTCAATCATTTTAATTTAGTATTATTCTATATATATTTAATTATATTAATATACCTGGATACTCTTAAAGTATAATAATATTACCTTCTAGTATTTGGCAACTCCTATACTTTCTTCTTTCCACTTTACACTTTTATTTTGTGGCAACACCCTTTTTCACTTTTTACAATTCATAACATTGACAACACATATTACTTGTTCAAATAAGATTTCCATGTGCTCAAGGTATGGTATGTAGATTTATAATTGCTATTTCTAATTTTTGTTATCGTTTTGATTTCTTCTTTCCTTTATATAGTAGGGTAGGGCCCAAAATGTGTGGAGTTAATATCTCTTTTGATAGGCCACACAACCGAAACTAATATAGCCATACTAAGTACTTATTTACCTTTATATCTTACAATAATATTAGCATTAATAGCAATTAATAAATGTGTAATCTTATATATAATAAAATCCGAGAGTAAACATTGTATGTAGCTAGGTTTGTAGGTAGGTTTGTGACCTCCGATCTTCTTGCGCGCGTCTCTCGATCGCATTGCGCCGAGACGGTTGGTCGCAGACCTACCGAATTTTGCATACGGCTTCACTAGGACAGATACTAACACGCCTCGGAGCGATTTTTTCGAAATTCGAATTAGAAAATGTTTTATTTTATGTTTTGTCCGATTTTTAGCGATTTTTCTTGCATAATACGTAATAACGCCGCTCATTGCACTCGCAATAAAACGATATTTGCATCATCGGATAGAGGAGAAAATTTTCTTTCGAAAACAGTTTGTTCGGACTGTGTAACATAATTTTCAGATTTTTGGGAATTTTTCAAATAAAAGTAAATTTGACGCTGACTTTCGTAAAATATTTTTAAAATTGCTGCATCTTGAATTCTATCCGTCATAACTTTTTTATATTTTGTCAAATGACGGAGCATACATTTCGCCCTCTTTTAAAAGAAAACCAGAGGAAAATATAAATTAGGAGATTTTTTGCGAATTTTTAAGTAAAAGAAGGATTTTCATTTCAATAGTAGCAGCTTAAAATTTTCGGTATGATATCTTGCGTTTTGGTTGTCTTGGAGACAGTAACAATTATTAAAATTGCCAGTTGAAAAAAATAAATAAATAAAATTACTTTAAAATAACTGAGTTTTCGCATGTGAAAAGTGCGTGATTTTTATGTCATAAGTTTAAAACCTCTTTCGAAACTGAATCAGAATAACGGACTCACAAGCAAAACATACGCCAAGCATGTGAAATAATTCTATATTTTACTTAACGTTGCCAGAAAAATAATTGAATGCTGTTTTTTGACAAGTGAATTATCCAGCATTATTTACAATTGAGATTTTAAACGGGTCACGTTTTCGAATAGCAGGAAATATATTGAGGTGTTAAACAGGGCCTGATTATGACCAACAGGCGGCCCCGGGCATTGTTGAATTTAGGGGCCACCGTCTATAAAATTTGTTTTATTTTTCATAATTTTTTTTTATAAAAAAAAGAACAACATTTTAATTTGTTGGCCATTTCGAGCCGGGGGCCCCTGGGCAAAGTCATTTGCCCGTGCGATAATAGGGCCCTGGTGCTAAATACGGCAATCTGACAATAATTAAGCATACAAATGTATGGAGAGCTGTTTTAGTAGCAACCATAAAGTGAAATGATTATCTTTTATGCTAATGCGTAAATTGCAAAGAATCACCAAAGAGTAAAAGACTACGTGGCAAATATCTAAACCTTTTCTTTAAATTAAGCATTAACGGTTGCAAAACGAAAATATATTGTATTGGTATCAGTAAAAGATAGTATAAGTAATAGTAAGTAGATATGCTAAGGCAATATTGATCAAAGCACAATATATCGCATTAATAAATATTTCGTGAAACTAAGCCTTCTACTCATTCTCCAACAACCGTCTTACATCACAGCTAACAAAATATTAAGTAAGTCTACGTCGCGTTAATATATCCCGCGGTAGTTTCAACAAAAAAGACTGTAACAGAACTTTCTTTTTTCTTGGAGATTCTGTTTTCTCACAAGAGTTATGATCACAGTTTTTAGGAAAATGTTCTCTTCTTGCCTTGGGAAGAGCGGGTACACAACTATTTAACTATAAAATAAAACGGTTCTCCACATCATGTAGTATCTAAGGTATTAATGGCATAACTTAAATCTAAAAAAGAGTATGATGCAGAAATGAGACATTTTGAATATTAGGAATTTTCACTGCGAACCGTCACGCTTTTCTTTTCTAATTGCGAATGACACCGACATAGTTTTTTGCGTCTTAATATTAACAATGGTCTCAGGTCAGTACTTATACTAACTTTACAAATAACTAATGAATAACTTTACGCCAAGAGTCAAATCATTTTGATTATTTTTAGATCCCAAATCACTGGAATCAATTCGAACTATAGATGTAAGAAAAAGTTTCGTTCCCTACCGTGCGGAGAACGGGTACGCAGCTAGTATTAATATAATTATTGTCATTATCATTACGATTATAATTAATTTCTACAGTTTTTCTCCTTCTCCACAACTTCACCTAAGTACTTCTTAGCTACTGCAGCTTGTACTACGTTAAACATAGGTTAGCTATACTAGTGTTATATTTATTTTATTATTTACTAGCTGCGTGCCCGTTCTCCGCACGGCAGGGAACGAAAATATTTCTTACATGTATAATTCGAATTGATTCCAATGGTTTGGAATCTAAAAATAAACAAAATGACTTGACTCTTGGCGTAAAACTACTCATTAGTTATTCGTAAAGTTAGTATAAGTACTGACCTGTGACCATTGTTAATATCATGACGGAAAAAACTGTGTCGGTGTCATTCACGATCAGAAAAAAAAAAGCGTTACGGTTTGCAGTGAAAATTCCTAATTTTCAAAATGTCTCATTTCTGCATCATACTCTTTTTTAGATTTAAGTTATGCCATTAATACCTTAGATACTACATGATGTGGAGAACCGTTTTATTTTATAATTAAATAGTTGTGTACCCGCTCTTCGCAAAGCAAGAGGAGAAAATTTTCCTAAAATGTGACCATAACTACTTGTGACAAAACAGAATCTCCAAGAAAAAAAAAGTTCAGATACTGTGTTTTCTGTGGAAACTACCGCGGGATATATTAACGCAACTTAAAATTATTTAATGTTTAGTTAGCTGTAATGTAAGACGGCTGTTGAAAAACGAATAGAAACGAATAGTTTCACGAAGTATTTATTAATGCAGTATATTGTGCTTTGATCAATATTGCCCTAGCATATCTACTAACTATTACTTATACTTTCTTTTACTGATACCAATATATTTTCGTTTTTCCATCTTTAATGCTTAATTTAAAGAAACGGTTTAGATATTTGCAACGAATGTAGTCTTTTATTGTTTGGCGATTCTTTGCAATTTACGCATTAGCATAAACGATAATCGTTTCACTTTATCGTTGCCATTAAAACAGCTTTCCACACATTTTTATGCACAATTCTTGTCAGATTGACGTATTTAGCTCCGCAAAATATTTCTTGCAATTCGAAAATGTGTCCCGTTTAAAAACTCATCGAAAATAATGCTGGGTAATTCATTGTTTAAAAAACAGCATTCATTTCTTTTTCTGCCAACGTAATATAAAACATGGAATTATTTCGTAGGTGCGTGTGACTCCATTATTCTGATTGAGTTTCGAAAGGGGTTTTAAACTCCTTACACGAAAATGATGTAGATTTCGCATGCGAAAATTCAGTTATTTTAAAGTAATTTTATTTATTTTTTTCAACTGGCAATTTTATTCATTGTTACTGTTCCCAAGACAACCATAGCGGAAGATATCATACCGAAATCTTGAAGCAGCTTTTTTTGAAATAAAAATCCTTCTTTACATAAAAATTCGTAAAAAATCTCCTAATTTATATTTTTCCTCCGTTCTTCTTTTAAAAGTGGGCGAATTGTATGCTCCGTCTTTAGCCACAATATAAAAAAGTTATGACGGATAGAATTAAAGATGCAACGGTTTTAAAATTATTTTACGCAAACTTCGTCAAAAGAGAAATTATTTTTAAAAATTCCCCAAAAATCGGCAAAATATGTTACATAGTCAAAACAAACTGTTTTCGAAAGAAAATTTTCTCCTCTGTTCGATGATGCAAACATCGTTTTACTGCGAGTGCAATGACCGGTGTTATTACGTATTATGCAAGAAAAATCGCTAAAAATCGGACAAAACATAAAATAAAACCTTTTCTAATTCGAATTTCGAAAAAATCGCTCCGAGGCGTGTTAGGATCTATCCTAGTGAAGCCGTATGCAAAATTCGGTAGGTCTGCGACCAACCGTCTCGTCGCAAGGCGATCGAGCGACGGGCGCAAAAAGATTGGTGGTCACAAACCTACCTACAAACCTAGCTACATACAATGTTTACTCTCGGATTTTATTTTATTATAAGATAGCTGCGTGCCCGTTCTTCGCACAGTAGGAAGCGAAAATTTTCCTTACATGTGTAATTCGAAATTATTCGTGATGTGGAATTTAAAAAAAAAGAGCAAAATTATTTGACTCTTAATGTAAAGTTTGTGTCATGAGTACTAACCTGATCATTGCAGTATAATGACTCAAAAAGCTACGTCAGTGTCATTCACTATTAAAAAAGTGGAAAGCTTAATAGTTTGCAGAGAACTCCTGGCTTTCAAAATGTCTTATTTCTACATCATACTGTTTTTTAGGCTCAAGTTGTAGCATTAAATACCTAAGACACTACATGAAATGGAGCACCATTTATTTCTTTCCGAAAATGTACCATATAAGGAAAGTATTGCAATCATGAAAAAAATTCGACTTCGAGATTTTGGTGTATTTACACGTTTTGAGGTCTTCTGAATTCATTTATGCTATTTTCAAGAGATGTTTTTAAAATAGCTGCGCACCGGCTCTTCATACGGGAAGAAAGGAATATTTTACTACTAAAATCATATCTGCATGTGACAAAACAGAATTTCATTTTTAAAAAAGTTCAAGTAATCCCCTCTGTTGAAATGACTGCGGGATATATTAACGCAAATTAGAATTACTTTTCGTTTAGTTGGTTGTAAGACAACCGTTGAAAACGGATAAACACTTTTAATTTCATGAAATATTTATTAACGTGGTACATTGCGATTTATTCATACTATCTTTACAAATCTAATAATACTACCTATTACGTACATTAATACTATCTATACTCGCTTCTCCCTCTTCAAGGCTCCCTTAAAAGAAACAGCTTAGATTATTTGGCCTCAATGGGATCTTTTGATTCTGTGGCGATTCTTTGCAATTTACGCATTAGCATAAATAATAATCATTTCACATAATGGTTGCCATTAAGGAAACTCTCCATATATATTTAATTTATACATAGTTTTATAAGATTGGCGTATTTAGCGCAGTAAACCATTTCATCTTACTGTGGGGAGAAAATATCCAAGGGGTGCCATTTTAAATATCCAATAGCGATATCTTTTATATCCTCCATAGTCCTGTCTCCTGAAAAACATCAAACTGTGTAATCTCAAGGAGCTACTTATTCCCATTTTAATTGTGACAGGGCGTTAGAGTTGCAGAGTTTACAAATTTCACACATTTTTTTTTTAATTTATGACGTCACTGTTTGACTGCCGTAAAGGATACCCCGGTAGATTAATTTCGGAGTTACTTTCGATATTTCGCGTAATTGTTTTCAAACGGTATCATTAAAACTTTGCGTGACCTTTATGGAGGAACGTAATTCAACGTTAAAATAAAACTATACTCGCAACCTGCATGCGTATGTTAGGCAACGCCTGCGCTAAATTAAATGCCAAAAATAAAAATAATAAATAGAAAAATTTTAATATATCGCGCTTTGAAACGAACTTTGTAACTTTTAAAATGAACATTTTCAGCGCCGTGAAAACATTTCAATTTTTAAATAAGCACCGGATTAAAATACCACTTCTAATAATAATAATCGTGAATTTCTTAGTTTATTTCTACAGTAAATTTTAATCAAAATATCGTCTCCCTGTGTTGAAAATAGAGCTGGAATAAATGAGTTAAAATTATGGCGTAATTTTTAGGTATCTTAAAGCATTTGACGTCATAGATCCTCACTTGCGAATTGAAATTCTGATATCCCATTTAAAAACTCGATTGGTTGAAAAAACCGTTTTTTCTAATCCTTTCTGTGGCAACAGCCGAACATAAATTCTCGTGCCGTGATCGCAATGTAATGAATGGCGTAAGATCGCGTTGATGCTATTAAATTCTAAACATTAGGTTGCATTAAAATTCGTAAAAAATCATCTAATTTACATAATTTTTTCGTTTTTATTTTAAAAGAGGGAGAAAAGAATGTTTCACGATTTGTCAAAATATCTAAAAGTTATGACGGATAGAATTCAAGATGCGACAGTTTTAAAATTATTTTACGAAAAAAAATCGCGAAGCAGATGTTTAGTAAAAAAATTCCTAAAAATCGGTAAATCAGGTTAAGTATTCAGAACAAACTGTTTTTAAAAGAAAATTTTCTCCTCTATCCGATGATACAAATGCCGTTTTGCTGCGAGCGTAATTTCCGCCGTTATTACGAATTAGGTGAGAAAAAATGCCAAAAATCGCATAAAACATAAAATAAAAAAAAATCTAGGTCGAATTTTGAAAAAATCGCTTCGAGGTGCACAACTACATATTTACATCTTCCCGAATACCAAATTTGGTGTTTCTAGGTGTAGCCGTTTGTCCGTAACGCTGCAGACAGACACACACACACACACACACACACACACACACACACACACACACACACACAGACACCTTCTTTTATAATAAGTAGAGATTCATTTAATTATTTAATTTAATGATTACTATTTTTTTTCTTTTCTTTCCATACTTCCAGATTACTATTTATTTTTTTCCCACTCCATGGCAATACTTGTCTAATGATGGCATTTAGTTTTCTCTGATGGCATCATGCACTAGTACTGCCTCCATAATTGAGCTTCGATCTTCATGTCTGGTTCACTACCTCCTTGTTTATTTCTAATAGCTATGATCGCTCCCCCAGGTTACAAAATGACCCTATTTTTGGTCAGATAACTTGCAGAAACCTAGCTATTATTGTTTTTTCGATTAAATTGAAATGTGTGTGCGTGGTGGCGCCTGTCGATAGAGCACACCATTTCAATTTTCCATTCCATATCCGAATCATGTGGATACATGTGGTTAGGCTTAAAGCCCACCTGGTCTCATTTGGCGCATTATATCCAAACTTTCACTGGCTTTGAAGGCTCTATTTATACACTTTTTTAGGGTTTAAGCTTGTTAATTGGCAACATGTGCTATCTGTTTTTTTCACTTTATCAATGGATTATCTTGGGATTCCATATTACGTAAGTTAGCTATTCTATATTATATATATATACTAGCTGACCCGGAAAACGTTGTTTTGCCGTATAAATTATTCCTAGGATTATTTTAGTAGAAAGAAATGACTAACTTATTGTAAGTGTGTGAAGATGTGGTATATGAGTGGAAGAGGCATGGAGCGCTGTGAACGATGCTGGAATGTAAAATAACACAATACCAAACATTTATACTTTTAATTCATTGTAATTTATTCTTTATATATATCGTTAATTACAATAATTTTACTAAAAAATAATATCAATCCCTTAACGGAATAGAGTGAACAATATTTTTTGTAATCCCATCTTTAGCTAACACAAATAATCTGCATGGTTTTGCCCACTCGAGAGCATGCCACGTATAATTGTCCGTGTGAAAAACATGGTGTGCTCAAATCTAAGCCACAAACAAAC
>JAWZYV010004469.1:0-12077 GCA_038373885.1 Cheiracanthium punctorium
AGAGAAATTTAAGCCGTAAACCTTTGGGCTGAACATCTCACATTCCGCATACATAATTTACCCTAGAAGCATTTAGCAACTAATTAGACAATGATGAGACATTTTTTATTTGCCAACCACAAATGACCACGCAATGTTAAACATTGTCCTTAATTATTTAAAACTAAATAAATAAGGAGTTAATGTCCCTTTATTCTGCGTTTGAATTAGTTTCTACTATTAAAATTGTCTGTTTCTCACCACCCCCCCCCCCGTTATCGCCCTGAATATGGGGACAAAAAACGGGTAAGTATGACGTATCTTTTGCACCTCTAAAAAAATGATACTGGTTTTTTTTTTTTCTTGCGATTCTATTGTAATTATTACAATTAAAGATGTTCATGAAAAAAATTGCAGCTCTTTTAATTAGTCCCATTTTGTACTTTTAAAATGTATTTTCTTGCTGCTGGTACCTGATCTACCTCTTGTTCCCACATATTGTCATTTATATGAAACCAATAATTTATTTTTTAATAGTGAGCCTAGCAACAAAAGCTTACGAAACACATAATAGCCACAATAAAAGTTAGTGGTAACTTTTCGAAGTACGTGCTATTGTAAGATACTACTTTTCTCATACAATCAGATTAGGAAATAAATGTCATTACCAGCTGTCCATCAGCGCCAGGAGGCCAGAATGGTCATTCTGAGCAGTCTGCGAAGTTAGGTTAAAGCTTTACTAGTTACAATGACACGACCCCCACTATAACAAACCAAACCATACCAACAACATCAAGTACCCACCTGCTATGCACAGCCACACCCCGGCGTGCTCAAAATGTGTCTGTAACACCTTTATTTAAGTAAATACTGGAAGTCCAAAGCCCGTTGTGGAGGCAATTACAACGGGAGCTAGAAAAAACCGTTTAAAATAATATAATAGGTCTGCACTCTATATATTTCATCTTGTCCACTAAAATAAATAATTTCATATTCCATATTTTATTATTGCCTAAATGAATTTCATGCTCTTCTGGAACACGCGCAGAAACTTTTCGCATTTGAAAGATTTCGTTGTAGTGTACACATCCTCTGCTTATATTAATGTTTTAAGCAGGCGATCATTTTAATAAAAAAAATGAACTATGTTATGGTGGAAAAAACTGTTAAAACAAACTAAAATCGGCCACTTTCTCCTTCAAGCCTGATGACCGTGACTTCAAATATGAAACGCCCATTCGTCACTTGCAGAGTCCTAATTTTTTCCATGCAAATGGTTAACTTTTTTTACTCTCGAAAATAAAATAGAGCATGAACAACGAACGAGACAAATCGTGCTTTAGAAATAAGGGAATGTGTCGGATTTTCAGATTTTTAAAGTAGCGCGCAGATTTTTTCTTTCTATAATTTTATTCACTAATTCTGAAAAAAATTTCAATGCGGTATCTTTATAAAGCGGTGTAGAAGTTATTACGGCAATTTTGTGCTTTTTAAACTTTTTTGAACTATTTTAATCTTCTTGGAGTAATGGCAGGTACAAAGTTTTACGCTTGAAGTGGTTGCCTGGAATTGTTCGAGAGTCACAGGGTATCCACCGTAACTAAATAGTAGGGACTAGCAATATATATATAATGATAGTTCTTTATGATTTGTATCACCGGTTGCATGCGCACATGAAATATATTAAAAGATTTCACGAATGGTGCAAGAGTGCACCATTAGAGCGCAATGTCTTACTTGTAATTATTCCTTGAAGCAGAGGAAAAATTGGTGGAGTTCGTGACATTTATACTTCAAGATAGGAAAAAAATTAAATCGTAAATTTAAAGCACAATTTATTCCAATGGTTTCCTTCCCAGAGGACAATGCAAGCCAGAAAAGTAATAGCAGTAATGTAACCGAATAGATAATATGAAACTTAACACTCAAAAAACTGGTGGTTAAAGATAAAATAAATAAAAAACTTTGTGAAAAAAACACACATAAAAGGTTACTTCAAGGCGTAACGATCGTTTCGACCGAAAATTCGTTCGGTCTTCGTCAGGAAAACCCTCCGTCATACAGACCAGAGGGAACTCAGTACCATCTACAGTAAACCCCCTCATTAGAGTTCCTTCTGCTATGTACAACGGAAGGGTTTGTCTGACGAAGACCGAACGAATTTTCGGACGAAACGATCGTTACGCCTTGAAGTAATCTTTTAAGCGTTTTTTTCACCAAAAATTTTTGTTATTTTATTTTACCAATAGATAATTATTGAAAATCATTAATTTTATTTCCAAATCCCCATAAAATGTTCAATTTAATATATATATACTATATTTGTTTTTACATTTAATAGAGGGGTAAAAATGCATGTTGTTTTTATAGTTTAACAAAGTTCATTAATGGAGAAATTGATCATATACATTTAAGAATGTGACGATGTAACATATGTTTTTAGGAAAATTTTTTATAACACATCCTTTTTAATTTTTACTCAATCCTTAAATTTTGTTGCATATTCAGAACACACTGCAGAATACTTTTACTTAAGGTGGAAAGACTATTAAAAGGACGATTTTTGTTTCTGTCAATATTTACTTCTAAAAAAGAAAAAATATCGTTGCATAGTGTTGTTCGCTGTTAAAAATATAAAGTATTAGAATTGTTAAATTTTTTTCCTTTAAGATTATAGTTAGACAAGCCCCATTTTTCAAACTGCAGATTTTTAAAGCATAAACACAATTGACTGTATACTACGTTTTAAATTGAGATGATTTCACACAATATGTAAGATATTGTCTTACTGCGATAAAATAAGCCACTATGCTAGAAACCTTATTAATGTTGACGACTCTTTTATTATTTACTTATTATAATTTTAAAGTGACGAGAAAGTAAAAAATGTTAAAAACAAAACAAAAAAACACATTACATATTTCCGAGTTCATACTTCTTATATCTTTAAAGATTAATTTTTTGTTTCTTGCAAAATGGTTAAAATCTTGACAATTTCTTAATGCCATAAACTAAAAACTTACTTTCAGAACTTTAGTTCAAAGATACGAATATCAGTTTTTTTTGTTTTCCTTTGGATAATTTTTTAAAGAAATGTATTAGTTATCACAAAGCTATAGAATGAAGTATAGAGTTTAATAATTTATTTTGTGATGATACCCATTTCAAAACCGTTCTGTTTGGATTAAATTTTTTTCCGACAAAAGAATGAGCCACTTTACAAGAAACCTTATCTGTGTTAAGATTTTCATTATTTACTTATAGCTTTTAAAATGTAAAGAACTAAAAAATATTAAAAAGAAACACGTACATATTTCCTGGAGTTCATACTTGTATTTTTAAATCTTAAATTTTGTTTGTACAAAATGTTAAAACCTTCAAAATTCCTTAATGTCGTATACCAAAATTTATTTCGAGAACTTTAGTTAAAAGATATTAGAATGTCAAAATTTTGGCTTTCTTTTGGATAAATTTTCAAAGAAATGTATTGGTTATCATAAACCTATAAAATGTAGTTTAGCGTTCTTCAGTAATTTATTTCGTGTATGATACTTATTTTAAAACCGTTCTGTATAGGTTAAATCTTTTTAAAGCAAAAGAAAAAAAGAATTGTAAATTTCTTGAAACATTATGTGTGTGAACAACTTCTTTTTAAGATATTTCTACACTGTATAAAATTGCTCTAATTATAGAGTTCTGTGCTGCAATTCCCACATTTCACGTTTAGTAAGCAAGCACATCGCATATTTAGCAAGGAGGAATACAAAAATGATTTTGCTTTATATAATGTGCCTTTTGATAATCTCGGAATACTTAGTATAAGTCAGTGGTACTAAAGTTATTCAAAAACAGAAGATTTTCCTTCATTTCCTTTTTAACAGTAACATTTTTCTGGTATTTCCATACAAGGTAACAAATATAGATTTCAGTAAATCAGTATAACAGTTTAGATTCATTGGGTTTTTCCAATTTTCACAAGAGTGGCTGGTTTTGTTCATTTCAGGATTATTTGACACTAGCCGCCATTTGATACTAGTTCGCCATCTTAATAAATCTCGTGTTTCTCACCAGCTTCCTTTGCAAAGAAATATCTCAGATTCTGAATGGTATTTAAAATTAAGATGGTTATAATCTGGGGTGGCCCTAGGGTAAGTGGATGCCCCTGCTAACGTATAGAAGACACACCCTCTTATGCTCTACTTTGTTTTTGAGTTCGACATGACGCCCCTTCGAAGCCGGCGCCCCGTTGCAATGATTATCTTGCTTACCGTATCGAGCCGCCCCTAGTTACAAAAATAACATGGTTTAGTGATAAAACCCTAGAAAAATCTACAAATTATTTTTGTCATATATTAATTCTGAAGAGCTTCTAGATATATCGGCCGTTATAAAAAAACGGAAAGGGAAAAAACGTAAGAAAATCTGAAACATTTTCAGATTTTAAATACGCAATAAAGTGCTATGTATTAAAAGCGTATTATAATCCATGCGACTTCCCTATTCTCTTTCCTGATTCCATTACGTTGGAAAGTGTATGATTATTCATGAGTGTGATTAAACAAAATTAAAATTGATATTTCCAGCATCCTTTTTCTGGATGTAATACATGTAGAAATAGAAGGGGAAAAGACGCACAGAAAAATGCATATTTCGAACTGAATGAAAGTTTAAAAAACTTGTTTTTTGTTTGTTTATTTGTGTAACATGTATTTCGGATTTGTGTGCTTGGCTCTGTCCGCTTATAAATCTAGGTCAGAAGGAGAAACTTTTTCAGGTGATTTCATTTATTAAAAACAGCGTATTCTATAAGTTTGCGCCATCTGTCGACGGCTTCATATAAAAAAGCTCAATTGTATTCCTTTTTTTCTTGGATAAAAGATAGTTTCTTTTGTATGTTATAGGAACAGTGTTTTTTTCGCGCGATAAAATGTAGCATTTTTTTAAATCCAGGACTTTAACTGTCTTTATACCAAATTTCATCCAAATCCGTCAAATCATTTCATCGCGAAAGAGTAAGAAACATTGTCAACAATTATACAAACATTTACATTTATGATTTTAGGATTACACTAGATTAACTTTTACTCACACACAAACAGTGTATACTTTCTGCACAATACCGTATAAAAATGTGTAGCTAGATAAATAATAGTGAATAGATTTAGTTCTATAAACCCTCCCAAATACCTCTCTTCTCATGCTAAGTAGTAAACAAATCAGGTCTAAAAATTATCAAACAATAATAACATTGCCGTTACGCATTCGTAAAATAAAGAACAGAATATATTTTTTTGTCATTGTTTTTTTTTTTTCATCGTGCTATTTTGAAACCGTATAAAAAGAGATAAAAGCAATACAGTCGAAATTAACAGGATTTTAAAAATGAAATACTGAAATAATAAATATGGATGTTTATTAATAATTAAATATTGATAATAACAAAAGTTCAAAGACATAACTGCTCATATGCAGGTAGCTATATGTATATATCTTGGAAGAACATTGAAAAAAGCTGTTACAGAGTGCAAAGTGGGATTACTCATGAATAACATATATCCCTATCTATATAAATGAAACTGGACTTTTGTCTATAAATTACTTCAAATCAAAACTTTTGCTATTCCTGTCCATTCCAAGTACCTGAGAATCCAGTACGACCGTTAAAGAAAATTATGTCGATCTATCGCTCTGTCTGTGGCGCTTTTCCTTGTTTTCGCATGTCTTAAAAATGGCTGAAGCGAATGAAATGAAATTGGTGACATAATAGCGGGTTACTCAATTAAAACTATAGGTGGTGATTTTTTTCATTCTATTTTGAGATTTTTCTAAAATCGTTTCAAAATGCGTAAATTTTTGGAAATTTAGTGTAATTTTTCAGTACCCAAGCAACGTGAATTGGAATTTTAGATGTAAAAAAATATTATACAAGCAGTTTTTCTGTATGCTAATTAAGAGAAAAATTAAAATATTGTAGGGTTTTCCCAAAAGTAGGTGATTCTGAATGATGGGGATTCTGAGTTATTTTAACATCAAATAAATTTGATGTTAAAATAATGCATTGCAAATTTCCCTTCTCTGTGTTAGTAAAAACTGTTATTGTGTTGTCTTCATTATTCGGCGAAGATTTATGATTGTGTTATAAAATCCAAGCACACAATTCCGAAAAAAAGTGGTCCAAATGCAACAACAAGAATAATCCATGCAGTCAAAATTCACTTGAACATTAAATTAGTAATAGTAATGCATGAATGAATATATATATCTATATATATTTTGTCTTAAGTATTTCTTTTTACTCTGCAACACAAAATCAATTTCGTCCATTGTGTTTGTTGATCGTTAAAACCAATGTAAGTCTATTATAACTAGCTGATATCTTCCAAAATTTGACTTGATGGTTCATGTTTTCCACGGAAATTTCAAGAACCACTGGGAACAGGGGAGTAACAAAGTTGGAGAATCTGTGTTGCGAAAACCACTCTTCCAACTGCATTCTGCATGGTATCACTGTACGCAGTGAAGTGAAGTGAAAAGGAAAAAGAAATTTTTACTTGCTTCATCATTCTGTTTTCATCCTCAAAAAAGAAAAAGTTCCTTTTTGAAAAGTATTTGTTTTCAGCTGTGGTTGTACACGTAGTAGGGCAGTAATGTGAAATACATGTTTTCATTCAAAATATGATCTGGTTTTATCTGTCCGTCGCGACAAACCTGCGTTTAACTACAGATTGACTTTCAAAACAAGAGCCCGTACCAAAGAAACCCGTACAAAACAAAAAGCCCGTACAAAGGCAGCTGGTTCCTACCCTTGTTGTGACTCAATTATTAAGATCAGGGATGCGACAGCTGTTTACATATTCCAATATGTTTTGTCAGCACTAAAGTGTGAGAGAAATTGCGAAAAGGTAAATTTCCCCAGTTTCTGACACTCTTCATATAGATGTATTGCAATATTAAAAAAATAAATCGTCATTGAAACTCCCATTGCCCCGAGATTACATAAGTTGTTCATTGTCAGATGCGTCCAAATTTGTTCTTCATTGTTCCTTTATATTTTAACTAGCTGCGTGCCCGTTCTTCGCACGGTAGGAAACGAAAATTTTCCTTACATGTGTAATTCGAAATTATTCGTGATGTGGAATTAAAAAAAAAAGAGCAAAATTATTTGACTCTTAATGTAAAGTTTGTGTCATGAGTACTAACCTGATCATTGCAGTATAATGACTCAAAAAACTACGTCAGTGTCATTCACTATCAAAAAAGTGGAAAGCTTAATGGTTTGCAGAGAACTCCTGGCTTTCAAAATGTCTTATTCAGGGGCGTAGCCAGAGGGGGGGATATCGGGATATATCCCCCCCCCCGAAATTTTTGGATTAGTGATGAAATTCCGTCTATTTATGCATATATAAGTTCATATACCCCTCGAAAAAATTTCCAGGCTCATATCCCCTCCCCGAAAAAATTTCCTGGCTACGCACCTGGTCTTATTTCTACATCATACTGTTTTTTAGGCTCAAGTTGTAGCATTAAATACCTAAGACACTACATGAAATGGAGCACCATTTATCTCTTTCCGAACATGTACCATATAAGGAAAGTATTGTAATCATGAAAAAATTCGACTTCGAGATTTTGGTGTATTGACACGTTTTGAGGTCTTCTGAATTCATTTATGCTATTTTCAAGAGATGTTTTTAAAATAGCTGCGCACCCGCTCTTCATACGGGAAGAAGGGAATATTTTACTACTAAAATCATATCTGCATGTGACAAAACAGAATTTCATTTTTAAAAAAGTTCAAGTAATCTCCTCTGTTGAAATTACTGCGGGATATATTAACGCAAATTAGAATTACTTTTCGTTTAGTTGGTTGTAAGACAACCGTTGAAACAGGACACTTTTAATTTCATGAAATATTTATTAACGTGGTACATTGCGATTTATTCATATTATCTTTACAAATCTAATAATACTACCTATTACGTACATTAATACTATCTATATTCGCTTCTCCCTCTTCAAGGCTCCCTTTAAAGAAACAGCTTAGATTATTTGGCCTCAATGGGATCTTTTGATTCTGTGGCGATTCTTTGCAATTTACGCATTAGCATAAATAATAATCATTTCACATAATGGTTGCCATTAAGGAAACTCTCCATATATATTTAATTTATACATAGTTTTATAAGATGGGCGTATTTAGCGCCGCAAACCATTTCATCTTACTGTGGGGAGAAAATATCCAAGGGGTGCCATTTTAACTATCCATGTATCTAATATAGCGATATCTTTTATATCCTCCATAGTCCTGTCTCCTGAAAAACATCAAACTGTGTAATCTCGAGGAGCTACTTATTCCCACTTTAATTGTGACAGGGCGTTAGAGTTGCAGAGTTTACAAATTTCACGCATTTTTTTATTTATGACGTCACTGTTTGACTGCCGTAAAGGATACCCCGGTAGGTTGAGGGAGTTAATTTCGATATTTCGCATAATTGTTTTCAAACGGTATCATTAAAACTTTGCGTTATGTAACCTTTATGGAGGAACGTAATTCAACGTTAAAATAAAATTATACTCGCAACCTGCATGCGTATGTTAGGCAACGCCTGCGCTAAATTAAATGCCAAAAATAAAAATAGTAAATAGAAAAAATTTAATATATCGCGCTTTGAAACGAACTTTGTAACTTTTAAAATGAACATTTTCAGCGCCGTGAAAACATTTCAATTTTTAAATAAGCACCGGATTAAAATACCACTTCTAATAATAATAATCGTGAATTTCTTAGTTTATTTCTACAGTAAATTTTAATCAAAATATCGTCTCCCTGTGTTGAAAATAGAGCTGGAATAAATGAGTTAAAATTATGGAGTAATTTTTACGTATCTTAAAGCATTTGACGTCATAGATCCTCACTTGCGAATTGAAATTCTGATATCCCATTTAAAAACTCGATTGGTTGAAAAAATCCTTTTTTCTAATCCTTTCTGTGGCAACAACCGAACATAAATTCTCGTGCCGTGATCGCAATGTAATGAATGGCGTAAGATCGCGTTGATGCTATTAAATTCTAAACATTAGGCTGCATTAAAATTCGTAAAAAATCATCTAATTTACATAATTTTTTCGTTTTTATTTTAAAAGAGGGAGAAAAGAATGTTTCACGATTTGTCAAAATATCTAAAAGTTATGACGGATAGAATTCAAGATGCGACAGTTTTAAAATTATTTTACGAAAAACAATCGCGAAGCAGATGCTTAGTAAAAAAATTCCTAAAAATCGGTAAATCATGTTACGTATTCAGAACAAACTGTTTTTAAAAGAAAATTTCCTCCTCTATCCGATGATACAAATGCCGTTTTGCTGCGAGCGTAATTTCCGCCGTTATTACGAATTAGGTGAGAAAAAATGCCAAAAATCGCATAAAACATAAAATAAAAAAAATTCTAGGTCGAATTTTGAAAAAATCGCTTCGAGGTGCACAACTACATATTTACATCTTCCCGAGTACCAAATTTGGTGTTTCTAGGTGTAGCCGTTTGTCCGTAACGCTGCCGACAGACACACACACACACACACACACACACACACACACAGACACCTTCTTTTATAATAAGTAGAGATGTATATAATCACATTTTATGTTTCCCATCAAAAATCAATTTGAAATTGCACATATCCTTTTATTATTACCGTTAGATCATGGTTGATCAATATGTCTCATTCCCGGCAATAGAGAGAACTATAGAATATCTAACAGAACTAGTGATGCTCAATATCTCTTTTGTCAGTTCAGCGTTGGCATCAGCAGAGTCGAGCATGAATTTGGCGCCGTCACATGTATTTACATATCTTTTCATAATGTTAAGAAACCGCGTAATTAAAAATAAATACTTATACAATACAAGCAACTATGAAGAATTTATAGTTTATTGTGCACATAATAGAAATTTGTGCATGCTAACACATTCCAATGCAAGGAAAACTGTGCCGAAGATGTGTCAGACGAACTCCCAAAAAAATAAAAAACGCTTACTTGAGTTTATAACTTAATAAAAGTTAATATCGCTTAGTCAACAAAAGAGCTGTTTTTTTATTAATAAACTACACAAAAAATCGGAAAAATTTATTCTGTAAAAGAAAAAAAAAGCTTGGGTTTTTTTTTAAAAGTTATTTACCAACCATTTTAAAGCATTATTTTAAAAGACAGTAAAGTATATTAAAACTAAAAACTCAAAGTCTTCCCTTTAATTAATTAAATGTTTTTTCAAACAAATTTTCGAAAACTAATTATTTTTGTAACGTATCCCAAAATTTTCGCTGTGAGTCTTAGATTCTCTTTTTTTTCCACTCTTTCCAGTTTTACTGCTTTTTTAAAGAAAAAAAAAGACAAAAGAGGATTATTATATTTTAATAGTTGAAAGTACCCTTTTAAAGTGCCGTTCTTTTTTTTTAATAAAATTTGAAGTTCTAAAAAAATCCCCATGGTTACAAAGAAAGAAAAGCTAAATTGCAGTGAATGCCGATACAATTTTCAATCGTTTGTTTGTTTTTTGTTGTTATGGAAAAGCTGCGTTGAATATCTGTAGAATGGAGGGGGGCCTTTGTCGTGGGACTTTCTAAGGGGTTCCAACACGTATTCCTTTACATGGGCCCGGCAGAAATTTCCCCAAGGGGGGGGGGAAAAAGACTACTCAAGGGGGCCAAAGACTACTTTAACGTAGGGGTTCCATGTTTGCAAAAGCAAAAAACAAGGGAAAGCACTGCATACAAAAACCCGGGGGGGACATTCCCCCCCCTTGCCCTTCTGCCGACCCCAGCACGGAAAAAACCAACCAAAAAACCCAACCTTTTAGATCGACGGGGTGTAGTTTTTAAACCCCTCCACCTCGCAATTTCAGAACCTATTTTTTAAGGTAAACTGAATGATTAAAACTTTTTTAAGTTTTTTTTTGGTTAATAAAAGAAAAATAATTTATCTACTTATGATTCGCCTAAATCATGAAAATATTTTTAAATTTGTATATTTCGTTTTAACATATTGCCGTTTACTACATCGTAATTTTAATGTAGATTTTAATCGGGTGTATCTTACTTTTACCAAATTCAAATTAAAAACTTTTTTTTTTTAATTAGTGTTTAAATCTCAGATCATACTACGAGTCGACGAATACATCAAAATACAAATTTTTTCTTATTAGGTTATTATATTGTAACTGCATTGGGGAAAACCGAATACTTTATCAATTTTTTCGTTTTTAAATTAGAAATATATTCTTGAAAATATGGCAAGTGAAAAAACAAAAATAAATTGATAATTTTTTTTTAATCAAACTTTGCAATTTCCATATTTTAAAGCTGGTAATTTTTTTAAAAAAATTTCAAAAAAATACTCTTTATGGGGATCAGGTAGGTAAAATTTTGGTCAACAATCGATTTTTTTTTTTTATTCATTAAATACTTTAAACTTTTACCTTTCTAGATATATGTTGCACTTGTTTATCGGAAAACAGAATTATTAGAAATGTTTATATTTCCCCAAGGGACTTCATATTTATACCCGTCTAAAAATTTTAAACGATTTTCTCAAAAAGGGTTTTACTGGTTCGTGTTCCCCATTTTCTCACTATCTATTAAATTGTGAACTCAATTTTTTAATGGGAGATATATCATATTGTATTATGTACTTTAACATGGCGGTTTATAAAATATTGGGGAAAATTCATTTTAGGAAGCAAAATTCTATAAAAAATGGAAATTTAAAAGTGATTTTCGTAAAAAATTATAATATTTTTTTTTTTTTTTATTTTAACAAAACTGACTTTAAAGTATGAAAAAAACGTTATTCTAACTCTGAAAAATGTAACCATTATCTTTTTTCCCTTTCTGAGAAAAAGTACATAAAGTTAATGAAATTTTAAAATGCGGAGATAGGGTTGCCCTGTCCCCCTTAATAAAAAGTTTTAAAGGGAAAAAAAATTAAGAATTACGGAAAAATTTTTTCTGTGACATTGCATTTTTTTAGAGATTACTTTCTATTCCCATTGACTAGTAGCATTTTTTCATTGATAGTTTTTATATAAATAAGATTGTGTTA
>JAWZYV010004470.1:0-12395 GCA_038373885.1 Cheiracanthium punctorium
TAAATGGTCACGATTATTTTTAATAGCACTGGACATCTGCTGAAAAATGGAAGAATGCGAGAACAGCTGGATAGACTGCCCAATGCCGAAAAAAGGGCAGCCGTTGCCATCGCTTGACTTAACTACCAGCAAGATGGCGGACGTTCGATGATGAACGTTACGATCGTCCGCCATCTTGCTGGTTATTAAGTTGAGCGATGGCAACGGCTGCCCTTTTTTCAGCATTGGGAAAGGGATGTGCCTCAAAGGGTTAAGGAGGAGGATAAAGGGTTCTAATACGTATTCGCATTGCATCTGGAGAAAACCGACCAAACCTTATGACGTCAGACCGACACTCAAGCCAATAAACCAGTAACCTGGTCCTCTACACTTTAACCAACTACTACTGTTCAGAGTCTTATCCACTCGGAAATTAGTCGGCAAAAAAAAAAAAAAAAATCGTTTAAATTCATTTCTCTTAAATTATAAACAATATGCATAAATTTAATATAATATTCTACCCTATTTCTAAAACTACAAACATACTTAAACTCAAAATGAACCAGCTACACATTCAAACAACGTGCATTAAAATAATAAATAAATAAACATAAAATGCTGCTTTTTTTTGTGTCATATTAATAGAGAGCTATGAATATTTTTTACCAATAATGAAGTTGATTTTTATTTTTCATATAGATTGACTCATTATAAAGGAAAGGCATATCTGAATTTTAATTTGAGATTACGTTGGAATAAGAAATAGCTGTACAAAGAAAGCCAGCGTCTTTAGAATTTCAAATTCAAATTTACTGTTTGGATGCCTTGAATCTAAAAAGTCATTGAAGAAGTTCCTAGTTTATAAAACAGGAGTTATATCCGTTTGCGAGACTTGAATATAAATGAACTGATTTTCTTCAGTAATAGTGCAGTACTTAACGCTGTATTTACAGTCGGAGTTCAAATAATGATATTATTATAAAGTTGTTTCAAAAAACTCCCCCCCCCTTCCTATATATATATTTTTTTTTTATGGAAGATCAATTTGAAATAAAATCTCTTTCCGTTAAATTTGAATAAATTTCCTTTGTGAGATAGACTTCAGTAGAAGAAACCAAGAGCTGATTTAGCCGACATTTTGGTTCAAGATCGTTGGACTCTGCAAAGGCGGTTGATATAAAATACATATTTATCCGGCATAATGTATGCTTCGATAGCCAGGCGATTCAACTAGGGGGGAGCAAGCAGTGCCTGCAGTATTACTACGCATTTAAAAGTGGTTTTTTTTGTGGGGGGGGGAGGAAAAGAAAAATGTCCTTTAAATATTGCGTAAGCAGATTTTTTAGCCATTTTATCGTTTAATTGTTTTTGTTAATTTTAGAGCATTTAATTTTGTTTTTTATTTAATTAACATTTTATTTTGTAAACAAAATACCTCGGTGGTAAAAATATTGCGGTAATGCCGCATATTATTTTTCTCATTTTTATTAATCCCATTGTGTTATTTAAAAAAAGATCTTGAAAATACTGCCACTGTTCTGGAACCTAAATACGATATATCAGAAATAAAAATGTACTGAACACGAATATTTAATTTACAATAATTTCATACTTTTTAACACTACAAATACGAACGCTAGAAATAACACTAGAAATATTAAAGACGAATATTTAATTTACAGTGATTCTATACGTTTTAACACTAGAAATATACAGATATGATGTACAGGAATACAAAGTGGTGCGATGTATTCATACTTTACTGGTGGTTACTTATACATATAAAACACCGCAATGCACAGGGTGTCCGAAATTAAATGACCGGACATTAAATCTGTCTGCAGACGAAACTAATGTTGAGAAAGTTAGGGAATTTTATGGACATAATGAAAATATGGGAATTTGGTTGAATGAATTTAAAAAAAAAGAAATTAGTACAAACGTTTACCACCAGGGGGCTTTCTTTAATCATGTATACATTTAGTATACATTTATGATGGTTTTCGAATAATATTTCAACAAACATGTTAAACATACCTGCCATCCTTGTCAAATCATCGTAAGTGAGCATTTTCTACAGTTTACCGCAGTGTATTCTGGGAAATGTTAAGATCAGGCAAAGTTCTTGGACCATTACCTGTACCAAATATTTCAAACTCGCCCCCCCCCCTTCAAATGCAAAAGTTGCATGGATTGAGGCTCTATTGATTGAAGATTTGAGGAGAAACATCCCTCTTGGAGAATATTTAAACTATGTTTTTTATTATTATTATTATTCGCTCAAACAAATTCTCATACTTTCATTATGTCCTGCACAAAATTTCACAACTTTAACTGTAACTGTGGAAGTTGTCTACAGACACAACAATAGTTCAGTCTGTAGACAACTTTTAAAAAGGGTCGTTTAATTTCGGACAACTCTGGTAGCGGTAGATCAGGATTTGAGAACTTAAAATTTTTTTCATATTTCTTTATCCAGCTCTTAATTCATTTTTTTTAAATCACTGTTATATCTGTTCTGCAAATTTGAAAGAAAAAAAAAATCCATGGGTCGGGAAGGGGGGGGGATTTTTTTCAGGATTGCACTTCCCCCTACGAGCCTGGGGTTTGGTGGCTAGGCTATCAATTATTAAAACAAATACGGGAAATAATTTCGTCATCTTCAATGCTAATTCAACATTAGTGCTAATTCAACATCATACGAAGCAAGTTAAATGTGTTAGAAATATATAGTTTATGCGTGCATTTATGCGTGTAACTCTTTGGTCCAACCGTTTATCTCATTTTAAATTACCATACTTGTACATTTATAGAAAAGTAAGCTGACCATAAAGCCGTAGGCTGAATAGGCCCAGGGCCCTCTGGGTATGTCACGGGATACATTTATTTTAATCAATGACGATAATGAAGAATGTTTTTTCCTTTATAACGTTTAAACTTTATAATTTCTATTCAAATGGAAATTTAAAAAAAGAATAGATGCCATTTACATTTCTATAATCTTTATAAAACATTGCTTTGTCTGGGAAATAAAGAAATTGATTTTGCACATTAAGAAATTTTATTTAATTCTTGTATAGTATGGTTTTACCAAAATTAACCATTAATCATTTGAACATTTTATCAAAGTAATGCGTAATCGATAATCCATCCGCTAAATACATCTATTAGTGTATTAGTGATAGTCTAGAGACTAATTAACAAATGCATTTTCTTTTCCTTTTTAATTTTCACTTTTGTGTATACCTCGGATACAGACCCATTAAATATTTTTCAATGTTTGAATACGCAGCCACTTTTTTTTTAAAGCTATACAATTTTTCACTCATATTTATTAAAATAAATAATCACAACTGTACTCTAAAGTATTTTTTTAAATTTTCCCAGTGTCTTAATTAACGGACGTGTAATTAAATTCAAATATAGACCTGGGAAAATAATAATGCAAACACAGCGCATTCCAAAGAAAAAGCCATTTGTTTCAATCGTAGAGGAATTTTTTATTCTCAAAAATGAATTTTATTCATAGTCAAATAAAATTGGAGCGACTGCTTGAAAAAAAAAAAAAAAACTCCATATCTGAAACTTAATTAGAGATTGTAGTAAGTAAAAATAACAGACAGCGGCTGAAGTCTAAGGAAAGTAGCGATTTTTAGAATATAAAATTCAAATTTATTGCTAAGATCTTGTGAATTTAAACATCATTAACGAATTAAAAGTTTTCAAATACAACATTCATATGCACTGGTGAGGCTCAAATACAGTAGAACTCCAATTATCCGAATTCCGGCTATCCGAATCACTTTCAGAATTTCAGAAAAGAAATAAGACAGAAACGGAGAGGAAAGAGATAAGAGAAGATGAGGATGGTGTGTCACTTGAGGTGATTAAGGCAAACCTGCGCGGGGGGGTATCTGCCTAAGATGAGGGATGCCTTGGAAGGAGGGCTTTCAAAGGTATTCACGTTGCATCTGGAGAAACCTACCAAAACTCTAGACCGTTAGATCTACGACTGCGCGATGGGACCTGAACCCGGGACGTTCACACTTCGGCCGTCTACCATTTTCAGGATATAAGCACTGTGCCATGGTGAGGCCGTGTGAACTTGAGGAATTCAGAAAGTGACACTGCCTCGCCGTGGCCGTGTCATGGCTTTCGGAATTTCAGAAAAAAAAAGAAGAAATGGAAAGGGGAAGAGACAAGAGAAGATGACGTGTCTCATGAGGAATTCAGAAACATTCCTCTAAAAAATGGACTGAAAATTCCTGGATCTTCAGAAGCGAGTGCTGAAGACAGAGTAGAGTGGATGCTGTGCGATTCATCAGATCCTGTGTTTGAAATTCCAAAATGATGATGAACTTATTGATATTGCGATAGATGGAAGTGTCGTGGAAGAAGTGACCGTAATGCCGCAGTTGAAGCAGACGCCGCACCATGTTTCAAATGAAGCATTTGCCGGCCTTGAAACTGCATGGAAGTGGGTGGAGCGTCAGTCCAAGTGCGACCCCGTGCAACTTCTCACTGTCAATCGGATGTACGACTTGGCTGACGGAAACTTAATTAGAGATTGTAGTGAGTAAAAATGAAGATAGCGGCTTCATTTGAGTTAAAAGAAGTTAGCTTGAAGTTTAAAGAAAGTAGCAATTTCAGAATTTAAAATTCAAATTTATTGCTTGGATCTTGGGAATTTACTGTTCACTGTTTTCAATACAACATTCATATGCACTGGTGAGGCTGAAATACAGTAAAACTTCAATTATCCGAACTTCGGCTATCCGAACCGCTGAATATCCGAATCGATTTTAGAATTTCAGAAAAAAATAAGACAGAAAAGGAAAGGGAAGCGACAAGAGAAATTGAG
The DNA here is from genome assembly GCA_038373885.1 of Cheiracanthium punctorium. Lineage (NCBI taxonomy): Eukaryota > Metazoa > Arthropoda > Arachnida > Araneae > Cheiracanthiidae > Cheiracanthium > Cheiracanthium punctorium. The sequence continues at coordinate 4,841 of JAWZYV010004470.1, forward strand.
GAATTCAGCAACATTCTTCTGAAAATGGACTGAAAGTTCAGAAGTGAGTGCTGAAGATATAGTAGAGTGGATGGTGTGCGATTCGTCAGATTACGTGTTTCAAATTATGAATGATGATGAGCTTATTGATAGTACAAGAGAAGAAAGTGTTGTGGAAGAAGACGGCCTTAATGTCGAAGATGAAGCAGACGCGGGACCATGTTGCAAATGAAGCATTTGCCGGCCTTGAAGCTGCATCGGAGTGGGTTGGAGCGTCAGTCCAAGTGCGACCCCGTGCAACTTCTCACTGTCAATCGGATGTACGACTTGGCTGACGGAAAACGGATGAAGACAGTCAAACAGCGCACTTTGATCGAGATGTTCAGCAAGCCATGACTGTCAGTTACCGTACAGTAAGTACATACCGCACTAATACATACAGCACTTGCAAATACGCTTAACATGTAAAAGTGTTTCATTAAAAACTTAAATAAAAATAGTTTTTTCTCCCATTTTCAACATGCATACAAACAGTCATTAATTAAAATACATACTAGACCCTTTTCTCGGAAAAAAATCCAATTATCCGAATTTTTGATTATCCGAATGGGGTCTGGTCCCAATTGATCCGAATAATTGCTGATCTACTGTATTAATAAGCTGTCTTACTTTGAGACAACAGAATATTGAACGTTGAAATTGAAATAATGATATCTTCAAAAACGTTTTTTTTAATAAGGCCCCCCTTTAACCCATTGAGGCGCAATCCTTTCCCAATCTTGCTGGTAGTTAAGTCGACCGACAATGGCAACGGCTGCCCTTTTTTCAGCATTGGGCAATCTATCCAGCCGTTCTCGTATTCTTCCATTTTTTTAGCAGATGTCAGTGCTGTTAAAAAGAATCGTGACCATTTATTTTACGGGAAATGACGTGCTAAAAAGTAAAGGATTCTCGTGGAGCTAGGTCACCCGCAACTATTTTTATAGAAATCCAATCTATCCTTCGTGACTGGCAACAGTCAAAACGTCAGAGTTGGGTGTTCCCAGAGCGGGAACACTGCGCGTTAAAGGGTTAAATTATATCTCCAGCAGAACAAAAGAAATACAGTAGTCTAGATAGTTAGAGCTTCCCATTAATCAGAGTCAGTGAAAAAATCGGTTTAGCTCTCAAATAATGATCAACACGTGCTTTGACAATGGCGCGATATTGCTGATCGGAAACGGGTCCATGTGTTAACACAGTCGAACTCGCTTATAACGAGGACGAAGGGACTGCGATATTTGCTCGTTATAACCGAGTACTCGTAATAAGCGGGATCACGAAAAAAATCGTAAAAATACACACACTTACTATATATAACTCTTTATTAATGTTTTATTTCTGTGCAATATAAAAAAATCTGGTTAACCCTTTAACGCGCGGTGTCCTCGCCGTGAGGACACCAAACTCCGACGTTTTGACTGTTGCGAGTCAAGAAGAATAGTTTTGATTTCTATAAAAATAGTTGCGAGTGACATAGCTCCACGAGAATCCTTTACTTTTTAGCACGTTCATTTCCCGCCAAAAAATGGTCACGATTATTTTTAACAGCACTGACATCTGCTGAAAAAGGGAAGAATGCGAGAGCAGCTGGATAGATTGCCCAATGCTGAAAAAAAGGGCAGCCGTTGCCATCGCTCGACTTAACTACCAGCAAGATGGCGGACGATCGAAACGTTCATCGCGTGCCACAGATCTAGAGACCCCTTGTTTGACGACAGCTGGCTGTGCGCGAGCATCTTTTTTTTTTGTCTTTAAACAGAGTTGAGATATATCCATATTCTTAACTTGTTCTGAAAGCTGAAAGGAAAAGCAGAAAATTATCTTATTCCAAACTTTCTTGTTTATAACTTATCCAAATCGCACTTCCTTCGCAGTAATGGAATAAACAAGTACTGAAGAAAGTTAAGTCGACATCCTCAGTTTATTCGGAGGACAACAGGAAAAAAAAAAACTATTTTATTTCTTTTCCCACTAGTGGCAACAAAATTGTGTTTGAATAGAGCAACAGAAGTTGTAATAACTATTTTAAGAATCATGCAAATGTTTTCATGAAAACGCTAAGATAGATTTCTGTTGAAACTACCTTGGGATATATCAAAGTAGGCTTACTTATCGTTCAGTTGCTAGGCTTCCTTTCAAAAACGAAGAATATAACAAATACTTTTAAATTCATGAAATGTTTATGAACACAGTATATTGCGCTTTATTCCATATTATCGCTACTAATACTGCCTAATATTTATACTACCACTCCATTTCATCCCCCTCAACGCTCAATTTAAGTATTTAAATCCTCCATGGCTCAATCTCGTGAAAGATATCAAACAGTGTAACCTCGAGGAGCTCCTTAGAATCGCACACATTCCGAAGAGGATGTAAAGTTCACGGCCGAGTTTATGAATATCACGCGAAGCTTACGTTTTTGATCACCGTAACAGGAACACAAGGAAGTTGAATCAGTTCATCTTGGTTATATCATCCAGTAAGTTTACAACTGAGTAGTATTAAAACTTGCGACGACATTGAGATTTTTTCTTTTTCTTTTCTTGTTTCTTTTTACGTACGACAGTTATGGAGGACAGTAATCCTATTATTTAGAAAAATCTGGAGTGACTACACTCGACTTTCCGAACACTTACGATTAAGATCATTGCCAAGCATTTAAATAAATTTTAATCGATGAATAATTCAAACATACATACCAAACTGGAGCTCAATCGAATGCACCGTTTAAACGCTAACGCACTTTCAAGAATGTCTCCCCATAGGCCATAATGCAAGAGAAATCTTTGTCGTAGCCCGTAGAAAAACTAACTCTTATACACACCAAAATCAATACTGATCTTGCGACGGTAGTTTATAAAATATATACCCAATTTGAGCTCAATCGAATGCCCCGTTTAGGAGCTATCGTGTTCACATTCATAGACACAAACACACATACATACATATATCTCGTAAATATAGCATAAATGAATTCAGAAGACCTCAAAATGTGTCAATAAACGAAAATCTCGAAGTCGAATTTTTTCATGATTATAATACTTTCCTTACATGGTACATGATCGGAAAATGAAAATAATATCATTATATTTATTACAAAAATAAAATAAATAAAAGCTAACCAGAAGAAGAAAACTAACTCGATTCGGGCTCCACGGAACAGGGGAACTAAATTTTCCTCTGCCCGAATTCAGTTTGTTTCTTTGTGGGATTACGACCGATTAGCTCCGCGTGGGCTCTAGGCCGAAGGGTGGGTTTCCCTGCGTGGGGGGTCTTTCTAAGGGGTCCTAACCCGTATTTACGCTAAGTTTCGGAGAAAACCACGGAAAACTCCGAACGGTTAGGTCGACGGACGCGCGATGGGACCCGAACCCGGGACCTTCACACTTCTCCAGTCTACCATTTCCAGTGATATATCCACTCTGCCATGGTGTGGCCTGCCCGAATTCAGTTCGGGCGTCACAAGTAACTGCACGTTTAAGTAGAGCACGAAAGGGACATGGGCTTACGCGTCACTTCATCTTAAAGAAATCCTAAGCAATATCGTGGAGAAGTTTAATTTACTTCTGCCGTACAAAACGTCTGCTTTTATCTAGGCATAAATTAAAATCTCTCTCGCATCGGCAAACCACATAGGAAAAATGAAAAAAAACAGGTTTTATTTAATTAGTAGTCTCTGAAAAGACAGCACCGTCAGTTCGGGGAGATTAAAACTTCAGCATAAGGGAGATTACACCCGAGGAGGGATTATCTGAAAGAAGATGGCAGGGATTTTGGTTCGTTAATTAATTAATGTCGGGGAACGCAAAACCGCAGAAGAAAAATAAATGAAATCTTAACAAACGTATTATTTGTTTTCACCAAAATTTTAAATATTAAAGCACCATATACTGAATATTACTGAAATATACGTACTCTGGTAAAATAATTCTTTTTTTGCCATCTAATTTCAGCTGTCAAAGTAAACGCGGTGGAGGGGGATTTTAAAGGGGTGAAAAAAGTACTCAAAAAATATGTGATTCAGGTACATAAATACCAACGAACAAATAATAGCTTGAATTTTCGAAATTTGTATTATATCGTTTCACAAGCTATAATTCACTCACATCATTTCTCAGCAATAGATGAAACTTTCAGAGGGAAAAAAAAAAATCTTAAAAATCGGAAATTCACTCTGGAAAATATTACTCCAAAAATTTTTGCAGAGCAGTTCCATGATTGATGTTTTCTTATGAAAGTTCTGGAAGAATCAGGATTTTTGTTTTATTTTCATTTATGATTACGATGAAGCATTGTATAATGCAGCATGTGAAGAATCATCCTGATTTTCTGCAGAGTCCCTGTCAAAATTATTTTTAATTCGTCTATCAGGATTGGTGAAGCAGTTCCCCCCCCCCTCCCTCCCTCCTTTTAACTACAACATTAATATTAAAAACAACTTTATTAAAAGATAAACTTTTTGGCCTTCCGCAAAATAATTGGCGAGCACGGATTTGCACATTGAAGCTTAATTTAATCTAATGTTTAATTTAATGAAGACGACGATCATCGACATATTATAAAAGAACTAAACGAAATTCGCCTGTAAGGCGACGCTGTGAATTTCAATCGTTAAGTTTACATTGAATGCATATCTGCGTTAGAAGTAGATTGCATCATGATGCGTCGCGCTGCGCCGCTAGAGGCCGCTTTTGTATCTAATCATTAAAAGGGGATCGTATATTTCATTTTGAAAGGCTGGCACTATTTCGGCAGTCTGCCGTTTGTCGATGATCGTCCTACACGCAAGTCCGTTTCGGCGATAGAAAGGAAAAAGTATCGCAAATATTTAAATCGTGCAGTCTTATTTAGTTTGGCCACTTCTGAGTGAGAAAATCATTCTCACTCTGTGGAGCTTCAATTAAATACAAAAACTAAGAAGTAAACATAATACAAAATCTTCTCTAGAAAATATCCCGTTCCAAATGCTGCTAAATTTGCTGAGTCATAATTATAACTAATCCAATTCTTCAACAGAATAACAGCGATAGAGAGAAATTCTTGAGGTATTTGCATAATCAACAGACAGTAAGCAAATTACAGCCCCGTTGTGTTACCTAATGAAGCATACTTTGCTCACGCCTATATTACACAGCAAATGCCTATCATAGCCACCAAAAAAAAAAATGTTTACATTCCCAGTTTTCAAATCAATTCAATGCTCTTTCAAAAATATGAAACAAACAAATACGAAACCTTCAACGAAACTGCACCCAGTTTTAAATACTACACAATATATATCACGCAATTATGCTAAAGCTTCCAGGCAAAGAAAGTTTTTATGTCTATACCCAAGCTCAAACATCAAACCGACATAATCTGCTACAAATTTGCACTAGACCTCATAAAACTTAGTCTGCTGTATTTTAATCTATATATCTTGTAATGCTATTTCCATATTCTGCAAAATACAAAACTTAAACGAGTTCTTGAATAAAAGCAACAAGTTTAACGTGACCATATATTTTTTTTTCCTTTAAAACGGGACATCTACTACTTTTTTGGCAATAGTGTATTTTATTTTCTTCCTCAAAACGGGGCATCTACTGTTTTCAAGGTAATAGCGTAGGAAGATTGAATTTCAGGTCTGGGTACCTTTGAGTTGTTAAGAAAACGCGCAAAAAAACTTGTGCTGATGTTAATATCAAAATAAAATGAAAAAGAAACCTTTGCTAAAACACGCATATATTATAAAAAAATAGTGCAAGACGTACGTTTCGGGTGGTACTAGGAGTAGGTCCTTCTTCGACTTCAAAAACCCCATCCGACACAAGGCAGGAAGGTAGGAAAGTGGAAAATGTAAACAAAAGGACACACAGAAAAACGGAAGTTGTCATTCGGAAGGAAAAAATAAAATTCTTAGAAAACCAGAGTGAAAAGGGAAGATAAAGTGGACATCGGAGGGGGGGTCAGGAATAAGCAAAAGAGGAACATGGCTTTATAAAAAGAAATAAAAATTAAATAAATAGAAATAGTTGACAAAAATAGAACATTAAAAGAACAAACACAGAAACAATAGTACATCCCCTGGCGTTTTCTTTGGGTCTCGAGAGGGGAGTGAGGGAGGTCAGTTTTTTTTTTTTTTTACAGACACTCTCGTGGGGTGATTTTAGATTTTTAGTGCCCTTTATTGAAATCGTTACCGTGGGTTGCTCTGCTTCTTGAAAGCGGGACTTTGCAGGGGACATTTTCTAAAAACGGGACATTAGGGTGTCCCGAAGCTGTGCTTGGGGACAACGGGACTGTCCCGTTCAAAACGGAACGTATGGTCACCTTAAACAAGTTTCACATGCAACTAAATTCACCAAATCAATAACACTCATCCGTTAGTATCGTAAACGTACAGTAAGTAGTAACCTTCTTGCAAAAATTAAAATAAAACGTTTCAGTTCAACAAAGCCATTTATAAAAATAGAAAATAAAACTTTTAAGCTCACCTTCCAGCATAACAGCATCCTCCTGTAGATCATTATGACTTCGACATCTTCCATACTCTAAATATCATGTTCTACAGCGCGAAAATCTCACTTGGGGTGCCTTTGATTCTTTTGTTACTGTGCCATTTTGTTTACATCCAAAACACGCAGGAAAAGGAGACCGGTGGATTGGAGGTTAAAGGCATATCCTAGTCTATGCTAATCGCACGGCTAAGCATACGGTCGTGGGTTCATTTGCAGCTAGTTCGGGGCCTTCGCAATTAGTAACGGGCCTGCGCGTGTATTTTGATGAGCCATCCAAAGAGGCCTACGGATGCTCGAGTCTTCACGTATACATCAGGCATTTTTTAAGCTTCCCAGTGTTTTCAAACGTTATTTAATGTAGTTTTAAGTAGTAATTGTGTTACTAATTCAAGTACGAACTCATGATTAATTTGTTTGCTATGATACATATTGACATAAAGAAAATAGATGCATATAATTTGAAGGAAAAACAAAGTAGAGCTTACTCTCATGATTCACGATTGCTTATTTTAGTTTCACAAGTGGATATTTAATATACTTTAAAATAACTAAATACACAAATGAGAAAGGCATTTTTATAATGAATATTGCATGAACGTAGTCGTATTTCCTACGTTATTTTAAACAATTCAACATTAATCTTTAACAAATGAAGTATTAAAGCGCATTTCAGTGTTTTCGGGATATCCTGTATATTGGAGAAAATGGATAAAATACGCTCTATAGCGTGATCCCTGAATTAATTATTCTTTAATAAAGACATTTCATGTAGTATATATTATTCTTTTGTCGCTTTCTCAATCGAACTTAGGAATTGAGCAAGCATAATGAACGCTTGTACAAAATATTAACTACATTTGAAGTTTCTGTATAAACGGGCAAAAATCAATAATTTATAATTTACTGTATTTCTGCACTGTACCAGATGTAAGTCTTAATCACATAATCAAGGCATATATAACTGATAAATAACATTTTCAACTGGCAAAATTAAATTGTCTAAATAGTATCACAACGTCATGCTTATTTAC
>JAWZYV010004471.1:0-11607 GCA_038373885.1 Cheiracanthium punctorium
GTAATTACTTTAACATAACTTTATACCATTTTTAATTTTTTTTGGTTAATATTTACTCAATATTACACTGGGAATAAAGCTAGTATTGGTAAAAAGTAGAAAGTTGATATTTAACCTTTATATTGTAAAAATTATAAAACTTTGCTGCTATTGAATTTAAATTAAATATATTTAAAATGTATCTGCAATATCGAGCGCCTTGAAAATATTCTTCATATCGTACAAGTAAATATTTTTGCCGCATTTACCCCCCCCCCCCCAAGTTTGTCCATAGGCAATCTTTAATACATCATAGCTGGATATTGGGTATATCTATTAGAAGTCCAACATAAAATAGATTTCTCTATTAGAAATTTGAGGTGTGATCTCTCTAATGAGTAAATAACATCTATAATATACAGGTATCTGTATATATGTAGCATAGTTATAATAATTAAACTTCCAGAAGATCTAAATCAGAATATCCCAAAAATGGCTATCTATTTCATATTCAAAATATCCAAAGATCAGAAATTGATACTTATTTCATATCCAGAACTTCTTAGATATCTATTTCTGGGCTATCTTGGATTATTGTCATGTTCAGAATGATCCATAACAGCTGGAAAATAAATTTTACGTAGCTCAATGGTACAAGTAATATCTGACCCCATGCATTTTTAGATTCTTGCTTTCATTCCAGTGAGTGAAATGTGGACTGTTGACACAAAACATACAGTATTTAAAATAACAGCCTATTCTGAAATTAAACAGATTAAGAAGGAGTACAGAGTTTCATTTTAATAATCAGATGATGGCATCACTAAAAGGTACCCCCAAGAGTTCCACATGGTTACTAAAACAAACCTCCATAACCTCTAGATCTATTTAGTTACAGAATTCGTTAACAGTTTATGTTTTGTTTGGTTAGTCAAAACGTAACAGGAATAGAAGTGAAAGTTTCAAAATGCTTGGAGGTGATCTGTATAGCCATTGAGCTATGTAAAATCCATCAGCAGGAGATTTATAAGAATTTTCTTTGTCTGCAGTACTATAACTTCATTTGAGGTAATCTGTGATCAAACAAGAATAGAAATAAGAGTTTCGGACATCCACATTACTCAACAGTGTGCAGAAATATTTGATATGTTCAATGTTACCTTTTCTCCTGCTGAAATAAAAAATCCCTGAAAGCTTATTTTTTACCTATGGTACATTTCAGAACAACTTTCACTTACAACAGTATTAACAAAACAATAAAAATAGTTCATGATAAGATATTTATATAAAATCAAAAGAATACTAATAATTTTGATTTTTAAATAGGTTTTATTTTAAGCATAATTTATTCAAACTTTCTTTTCAACTTTATTACAATTAACAAGTCTTTTTTTTAAATTTTAAATAAATAAGAAATGAACAGGATTGAATTGTTATCGAAAAGAAATTATTTGAAATTAAATTTCAGTCATTTATACGAACAAATACAAGAATTATGAAACACGAAAATAAGTTAAAAGAGTAATAGCTATCCTTTAATTGAAAACCAAAAAATAAAAAAAAATTAAATAAATAAACTAATTGTTGGGTAAATCAAAAATATAAATATATCTGCTGATAACCTCTGTTAATGTACATATCATGTTTGGAAATTTAAGAGAATACCTATTTTTCTATTCCTTCCCCCTCCCCCCAGAAAAAGGAATAAAATATTTCTAAAATGGAAACTACTTTATATTGATTGATTTCTTTTTTTGTGAAAAGGGGTAAAGAAATATTTTTGTGCAGGCCAATACATAAATAATATAAATCAAAACCAATTATTTCATAATTCCCCAACAATGCCCATTTTGTTGAATACCCCCAACATTTTTGTCTTGTCCAAAAACCATTATTTAAGGTTTAGAGGCATGAGCAAGAATACAGGTTAGAATCCTTAAAAAGTTCACCACCCAAGTCAGCCCCCCCCAAGAAGACACCCCTCTTGTAGACTTGCCATAACGCAAAGAAATAATTGAAGTTTAGAGCATGAGGGTGAACCATATTAACCTCCATAGATAATGTCTGGGTGAGGGGGGAGGGTGGTGATTCACAGAAACTAAGATTTTTTTTTTCACCTCTTAAAAAACCAAATTCCTGTTCTGAACATAATTTATACATACTTCAAAATAAAAGCCATTTCTTAATTTTTTAATATATATACACATTCATTTCTTTATTTATTTTTAAGTGTGATTTTATTTCTTTCAATTTCACTTTTACAGCAAAATAGCTACAAATTACTTAATCTTTTAAAAACTTCAAATTGAAAAAAAATTCTTTTAATATAGATTTTATGCAAGAATTATTATACTATTGAAAACAGATTTAGAACAATAAATGAAAGTAAAGCCAGAAAAACTCATTAGTATGTTAGAACAAAGTTCAATTAATACGAGGGCCAAAAAAAAAAAGAAAGAAAAAACAGTTAATAAAAATATATAAGCAAAGTCTTAATAAAAACATGAGTAATGGAACTTCCAAGTCCAGAGTAGTCTTCAGCCTAGCAAATTTTAGTTTACGATGCGTTCTAAATTTAAAAAAAAAATTTAAACTATTACAGAACTGCAGAAGTAAAAAATAGCCTACGAATTGAAAAAAGTGGAAGATATCTCTTATTGAGACTCATGCAGGTTTGAATGAATTATAAAAGCAATGGCAGTGAACACACAACAAATTATTACAAATTTGGTTTAATTGTATTACATTGTTACATTTATATAAAATACAATCACTGGATTCAATATGAGTACTTCAATACTATTTCACATTCAGGGATTCTTCTAACAGCATCTGGAAGATAAAAATTATGACTTCAACAAGTAATTACAGAATTAATAAAAGTTAAAACATAACTGCTATTCTATCCTAATAAAAAAAAGGGTACCCTCCCCCCTCCCCATAATTTGAATAAGACTGAAGAAAGGCTCAAAATCAGAAAGAGTTGGCAGCTAGAATATACTAGAGCATAAACTAGATCTATGTTAAATACATACAAAATAAAATTAGTTAAAATTAGTTTTGTGTGTACATGGATTAGTGTCAAATTTAAATCTCCAACTAAAGCACAGCTTAACACTTTCAACTAGGTGATGAATTTACAGAGGAATAAGTCAGCAGATCTTTTCATTTGATTCAGAAAACATTTTGTTTATAGTTTCACTAAAATCGGAGGATAACTTTATAATAAAAAGTCTGCAAATCTACATACATTTTGGAACACCTTTAGGAGCAGGTTAAATACAATTTTGGAACAGCACAAAAGCATACCGAAAAATGGTAATAATAAATACTTTCTTATTACCATTTTTCATATTACCATATTTATGTATGGTAATAATAAATACTTTCAAGTAACATTTACATATACTGTAACCTTCTGAGTAAGAGAGGGAAGGGAAACAGGGTTCCTACTGTTAAAATTGTACAAATTATGCAAAAAATGAATAAATAAAAATAAAGATGTAGAATTTAAGCTGCCTTTTACATTCTAATTTTGCCACTGAACACAAAAGCAAATGGAAAAAAACTGCAATAAAACCTAAATATAGCAGCTCAAAAAAAAAAAAAAAATCTATTTTTTTACATGCAAAAAATAAAAGAAAAAAAACTTTAATTTTACAGATAAGAAATGCTTGTACTGTTTTATAAAATAATCTGTTCTCTATGTTCTATTAATATTAGAATATACTGATATGCAAAGTGATTGAGAGCACGAAATACTTTATTAAAAGTAAGGAACACATTGTAGGATTTACCTCACAAAATTTTATTTTGTGAGGTAATCCTCTGAGGTAACACAAAAAAGAATAATTGGGGACAGTATTGAAGCGAAAATCCCATATCAAAGCAATTTGGAATAAAATTATCCCTGAATCACAGTAACCTGTGCGTAATAACAAACATCAAACTAATAGTGACAAAATAAATATTAAACACATTACTTACTATTGGTGAGTTAAATTTGCAAATTATTACAATCAATTAAAAAATAGAAAATATTCAGGACTTGTAATATATTTTAGGTACATCAAAAATTGAGTAAAAAATAAAGTGACAACTTTGCAATAAAAACTTTTCATGCACAGCAAGTAAAATATCATCAAATAACAACATTCTTAGCAAAGATCACATCTATATGTGGAAGATAAACAAATGAAATAAATAATTAAACGGAAGTTTGAAAATACTTTTCATATCCAGTCTGGTAAATTACAAGGATTCAGTGCTCAGAGGTGTAGCTAGAGGGAGACATTTGTCCCAGGGCACAGGATCCAAAAGGCACCAATTTGTATATAAAACTTTTTCCAGCACATTTTGGTAAAAAGGAAGTGATGCAAATTTGTTCTCGGGCACTGAAAATTCTTGCTACACCTCTGAGTACTGACCCCAATTAATAACCTAGATCTTCTTGAAGTCAGTTAAAAACTAGACTAAAGATATTTTTGAGTAATATTCAAATATACATATGACAACATGTGAACACTGACAAGGTTATTTCACCTTTGTTAATACTGCAGGCTTAAAAAATCTGAATTTACTAAGGAAGTAAAGTTTACATTTACATATTGTATTAGTAAAATTTAAAAAATAATATATTTCATCTGTTTTTACCACTAATGGTGACATGTAATATGGTGTCGAAACTGGTAGGCTAGTTTTCGATTTGGTTTGTACCAAAGTACAGATATGAGATTAACAAAAAAGGAAAAAAAGTCTGAAAGAATGTCCAAACAACTTTTGAGCAATTATACTTATGAATTTCAAGAGCAATAAATATTTTAATTTTTATTGATACTAAATCTATCTTACTTATATACAATTTTGCCTTACTGAAAAATCAGAAAATTTTTGAAAAAAATGAAAAAACTGAATTCTTTATAAACATTGAAAAAGGTCTGAATATTAAACTAAATTCTTAAATCTCATCTCTGAAAGTAGCATTTTACAGTTTACATTTTAAACAACAACAGCAGTGACAACATTAATAATAATAATAATAATAATAATAAAAGTTACAGGAGTTTCAAGGTTTTACTTACAACATATTTTTAAGAGGTAGTGAGGGTGCAGAGTAAAAAAATTAATCTGAAGGGACTAAAAATTGATTTTTATACTTTATTTCATTGTTACTTCATAAAATGTTGCAAATAAGACTTGATTTTGCAAGCAATTTATTAACTTGGTGTCAAATATGCAACTTGACATAAAAAATTTACATATAATAGAGATTAAATAAATGACAGAATATAGCATAACATAAAATGATATACTAAAGAGTTGCCTGGGTCAAATGCTTTAATAAAGAATACCACATTGAATTTTACTGTATAAATATTTATTGTTTTACTCATTGATGTAACTTTACCAAAAGTTATACTTTTTTTTCTTTTAAGAACAGCCCTAATAACTTTCTCAATTTACATGAAATTTATAAAATTTGATACATAGTCACTAACTGCCCCAAAGTAACATCATTTTAGGGAAAAAAAAACTAAAAAAAAAAAAACATATAAATCAATTTAGAAAATAAGAAAAAAATAAACTAAACAAAAAAGTAAACATCTCAAAAAAAAAAAAAAAAGTTATTGACAATTATGAAATTATGCGATACAAGCCTTGAAAAAATTAGACCGCAGAGATCAAAAGTATGCAGACTTTGAACTAGTAATTAAGAACATTTAAAGAATAAATAAACAAATAAAACAAAAATATGAATACCACTTATAATGCCAATAGTTTCTTCTCTTTTACAGCATGCCACTGACAAAAATTCAATGGTTTTCCACAGGACCAGTTCAGAGTACTAGAAAATAAAAAGATAATAAAGTGATAAACAGCCAAAATCAATCAGTTTTTCTTGTAACATATTTTATTCATCACTTGGCTCTGCAAGCTTTAAAGACAGGCTTCTCAAAAACTCGGTATAATTCAGAATGCTTCTTCATAGACAGCATGATGAACTTTTATAGAACAACAAAACTGCAGGTCTTATCCCATTTTTAGGGAGAAATTCACGAAAGTGGAAACTGTATCTGATGGCTAATTCTCCCTCTATTTTGGACAATACAATATGTTATAAATTTTTCTCTGAGTATTTCACTTCTATAAATTAACCATTTGTATTGCCATAAATACAGCTTGTGAAGAGAAATTCTGAATTTTCAAATTTCTGACATAGTTGAATTCTTTTAAAACCTGTTCAGAAATTGCATTATTTCTTGTAAAAAAAAATAATAATAACTTGATTGAAACATTTTGTTTCTACTCAGTGAGACACTTAATGAAACACAATTTTTGTGAGAAATCTACTACCCATCTGATTCAGTGCTTAAGATATACATTCTTCTAAAATGGGATGCTTTGCAATGCAAATAATAATAATAATATAAAATTCACACAGACATGTGTATAAGGAACATTTATAACATATGATATGAATATAAAATTAACTCCCAAATTTAAAAATACACTGAAACAGTAAATAATTAAAAATAAATACATACTTATATCTAAAGACATCCAAAGTAGTATTCACCCTTATCAAAGGTTCTTGAAAAATCACCCAGTCATCGCTGTTATTAACTCTCCTATATTTCAAGAAAATGAGTATTCAGTACATAAAAAACATTCTAAAAGTTTCGTTTTCTAAAGCAACCAATTTATATGAATATTCATTTATTATCAATTTATATATATTTAACTAATGACCACCCAAGGTAGGAGTCTTCAGTTAAAATTTACATTTAAACATTATCACAAGAACAAATGATTCGGTGGTAGATCGAGGGGTAATGGGATGAGTGGCTATAGGGCTTCAGTCCCCCCCCCCCATCTCAAATCCAGGCAGCAATTATGACATAAAGTCGCTTGAGTCAGAAGTATGGGTCTAAATGGGGGCCCCCCTTACATTTTGTTTCTTCACCGACTCTGACAATTGTCTTTCTGTATTTTCCACAGTATTTACCCGCTTGCCCATGATAATCAGGGAACAATCATATTACATTAAATTTTTCAGTAATATTTGACTTATTTATTAAGATATATTTTTCAGAAATTTGTATATGAATGCATTTAAAATTATTTCAGATTTTAAATGCAAAAATTATGTGTAACAGATAAACAGTGATAATTCGCAAGTAATAATATATTAAGATGCTAACATATCAAAAATATATACTTGTGCAATATATATGAGGAATATTTGAAATATACACCCAATATTATGGATACATTTTAAATAAATTTAATTTAAATTCATTGACAATATAATGGGTAAATATTAATTTGCTACAATTTACATTAGTATTTATTTCCAATTTAATGATAATATTGAATAATTAAGTATATGAATATGAAAAAATAAAAATACTATAAAATTAATTACTTGTCAATATTAGGAATACATTAGAAATATTACCAATGTTTACCTAATATTGTGGATACATTTTAAATACATTTGGGCTAAATATTAACTTGCTGCTATGTAAAAATACTGGTTTGGGTTTTCAATGTTTTACAATCCTGTGAGGTGCTATTTGAAAGTTTATTGGTAATGGAACTACTTCAGAACTACTTCCAAAATATAGCCAATATTGCAGATACATTTCATTTAAATTCAGTAGAAAAAGGATTAAAAGTATTTTGAATTTTTAAGTAAATTTTACCAATATCATAAATTTATTTACCCTTAATGATACCCAGTAGAAGACCCAAACTCTGAAATCCATGCTGTCTGCTTTCTCAACAATGTCAATAAATAATGAAATCTGTTCTGCTACCTGCAAGTTCAGAAAACCACAGAATAATATTAAATACTTGAAAAATATAACATTAATGATATGGGCACCCATAAGGGGGGGGGGGCTCAAGGTAGGGAACTTGCTCCCCCCCCCTTAGGAGAGGAGAGCAGGGGCAGGGACATACCCCCAAAAAAATTCTGGGAGGGTCCAAAAATTTCGGAGGGGGTCCAAACGATGAAAAAGGCAGAAATTTTCACAAAAAGACTTCACCATTATTGCTTTGTTAATAAAAACTGAAATTTCGGAGGTGTTACAGACCCCCCCCCCCCTTCCTGGGTACGTCCTTGGCCAGAGGGTGACTGGTGGGGCTTCAGCCACCCTCGAAATAAGTAATCAAACATAAGAAATGGAGAAAATTACATATTCGTGGGTAATTTTGAAAGTTCAGCTTGAAATTTTTAAGGTTTAGATACGTCCCTAAGCCAAACTCACTCCCCTCCCCCCCCCCACTTAAGTATGTTTTTTCAAGCTGCAAAGATATGTTCTGATTAAATGAATTTAAAATGAAATATGCTAGATAAATTTTAAGTTTATGAACATTTCCTATGCAATATGTGAAATAACCTTTATTAAAAATGAAGTCTTAAAAAAATGCAACTCAAAGCATGGCTTTTTCCATAACATTACAGAAATAATTCAGCAATCAAAATTAATTGAATGTCAACAATATTATTTGAATTGTCTTAGACTGAACAAGTGTAAAGTGAGCTTTATTTAAGGGGAATAGATGAAGTGAATATTATCAAATACAATGAAGAACCGTTCTGATTATACCATCTTTAAAATAAAACAAACTACATTAAAATCGGCTCTTCCATTTGGGATCAATTTTGCCACACACACATCCAACTTTTAGAAAAAAAAAACAGGCATTTAGTATCTTAGAATGAAAATTTAATAAACTAAATTCATATTCTGAAACAATTTAAGGACCCCTTAAAATGGGATGTCTGGGGCATGTGCCCTCCTTGCCCCTGTGATAATCATGGTCTTATCATCACAGGATTTTCAGTAGTATTTGACTTAATTATTAAAATATATTTTTCAGCAATTTGTACATAAATGCACCTAAAATTATTTATCAGATTTTAAATTTTGAAATAATGTACAGTAGATAAACAGTCTTAATTCACCATTACTGTGATATTAAGATGCTGACACATTAAAAATATTTGTTAGTACAATATGAGGGAAATTTATAATATACACACAATACTGTGTGGATACATTTTAAATATATTTAATTTAATTCATTAACATAGACAATATAATGGATAAATGTTGCTAATTTTTACCAATATTAGTTTTTATTTCCAATATAATAACAATGTGAAGTATTGAGTATATTAGCATTAGAAAAATAATAAAATGGTATAAAAATATTTTTAAAAATTACTTGTCAATATTAAGAATACATTATAAATATATATTTCGAATTTTTACTTAATATTGTGAACACATTGTAAAGATATTTGGGCTAACTACTAACTTGCTACTATTAAAAACTTTATCAGTAATGGAATTACTTCAGAAACATTTCCAGTATATAGCCAATATTGTGGATATATTTCATATGTTAATTAAATTCAATAGAAAAAAAAATAGCATTATTTTGAATTGGTATCTAGGCTAAAAGGTAAGTTTTACCAATTTGAGAATTTTATTTACCAATATTGATACACAACAGAAGACATAAAATCTACCAAACCAAAATGTGCAAGGCTCTAAAATTAATACTGTATTACTAAATTTAATATTGTAACACTTACCTTTATTACCAGTAATATTAAACTTATCCGTTACTATACTATTGAATTATCCTTAAACAGTATACAAACTTTTCAATTCCAAAAATCTCGCATTTAACACCAAAAACAATAACTTTTTTTCCGCGTTGAATCAGTTTACCAGCACAAGTTCAAGTATCCCTTGTGTTTTTCGTACTACTAATGAAAGCTCACACATTCTGAATCACCTGCTACTTTCAGCTGGCTTCCCTGATTTAAAAGTGGACTTTCCTGAGGCCATCTGGGGTGTTCGATCGTAAATTATCCACTTTACCATATGAGAGAGAGGTTTGTGTATGTGTAAAAAGTGGAGAGGGAAATATTACACCACAACAAGAGAGCGGTTATTTTGATCTAATCACGTATATATGTATATTCTAAGCGTGAATCTGTGCTAGAATGTGCAATAAGATAAAATGATGCACATAGACATATTGAAATTTAATCACAAAATATTTTTTTCCCACGTTTATAATTTATTTCAATATAAATTGCATACAATATATAATTGATCATTATTTTCTGCTTTTGATTTAAAATTTTGTTTATGCTATTTGCAACAGGCGCGTATCCTTCCTAAAAATCTGACCCTTTACTTAGTTTAAAATTTGATACTGAGGCTACAGTTGAAACAGCTTGCTTACAATTTGATACACAGGTTAGAGCCCTCTCCACCCCCGAAATAAAATCCTGACTGCACCACCGATTTACAAACACGCATCAAAACATGCTCAAATATTATATACAGAAACAAAAAACGAATGCAAGATTTCAGCTATATAAGCATAAATAACATACTACGATCAAGTATAGAGGCGGATCCAAAGATCAATTTCTCGGAAGGGTATAAAATTAAAAGAAGCAGGCTTGTTTAAGTCTTAAAAACAAAATGTATAGTAAAGCAAAATGTTAACCCTAACCAAAGCAATGTCTGTCGGAAGAGCTGGAGTCCTAATGGATCCGACACTGAATCAATGTATCTTATATGTTGTGAATTATCAAATTTTAAATAACATTTACAATAATTGAAAAGTTATAAGGTTTTACTTACTTGTGTTAGCTAAAAGTATTCCATTACTTGTATGCAGTTGGTACTTCGCAACTGCAGTCCAATTCCAATATGGCGTCGTTTGGGTATGGAAGCAACGCACTCACTCCTGCTGAAGTGAACGCATCATGGGAAATGTGGTGACTCTCTCGCTAGAGTGAGCAGATAGCGCCTTCACCCTTACTCTAAGAGTGACATCGTCTCACTCTTGCAGTTAGGGTGACAGAATCCTATCGATGAAGAGTCATAATGCAGTTTTCTCACTCTTATCTCACTCTATCTGGGATCATTTGCCGGTGACTTTTTGTAAGAGTGACAATGTCACTCTAAATTTTTAAGAGAGTACATTTCCTTTTGAAAACTTTACTGTTTCGTTCAGCCCATCACTTAACCGAATAGTGGTCTCACGACCTTAAAAAACAGACAGTTCACTTAAAAATAACTAGAATTGTAAAAAAAAAAAAAATCCAGTAGTGTTCCTTGAAAACAATAGGCAGCTGAGGTGCCCTAAATTCCAAGGAAAGTTGCACGAAAATACAAAGAACTTTACTGAGCAATATGCAATTCAGTGGATCTTTCCTGAGCTGTTCAATAAAGTTTCTGGTATTTTCATGCAACATTCCTTGGAATTTTAGGGCCCTCAACTATCCATTATTTCCAAGAAAAATTCCTAGATTTTTTTTGCAGTGTTTTAATTTGCTCACTATATTTTATCTCAAAAAAATACAGGTGCAGAGGGTCCCTATGCCTTTTTTCCTATCCGGAATCAATTAGTTGGGTTGGGTTGGGGGATTACGGCAATTATCTACAAGTGGGATCTATGCCGATGGGTGTGGGTGCTCCCCTTGGGGGTCTTTCTAAGGGATCCTAACCCGTGTTTACGCTAAGTTTTGGAGCAAACCACGGAAAATTCCTAACAGTTAGGTTGGCGGACGCTACCTGGTTTTGAACC
>JAWZYV010004472.1:0-12015 GCA_038373885.1 Cheiracanthium punctorium
CTGAAATCGGACATTTGAGTGACTTTCTTCACTGAAAATTGCGAAAAATCACTAAAAATCAGAGAGTGAGTGGATTTTCAGAATTTTAAAGTCTTTACTACACCATTTTACACGCTTGTGAAAAATTTCAAGCCAATCGATCGAACGGTGTGGATTTGTATACCGGACAAAAAAGCAAATTTAGAAAGAAACAAACTTTTACATTTATATATAGGGCTCTACAAAATATGCGGAAATTTTTTTGGTATTATATGGCATCGATGAGATACTTATAGAAATTTATTTAAATAATGCGGATGAGTAGGAAAATAACAAAGAAAAGAAATATTTTAATAAAAAGAAAGTGCATCTTTTGCACTAATAAGTTCATTAAAATAAAGTGATGTTATTCCGGCAGCTGATGATTCCTTTAAACTCTGGCTCTGTTTTGTAAATATTTGGCCTTAACATAAAATTGTTCTTACACAGTCTACAGAATTAGGTAAAACCGAGAGAACTTTCTTTGTTTTGAGTGTTAATTCTGGAAATCTGTGTGAAATAGCCTCTGAATTCCAAAATCTTATAGTTTTCAGCGGAAAATTCCTTGACATACATCCAGGCCCGGACTGGGAGGTCGGGGCCCGCCCGTCTCAAGAGAAGGGGGTCCGGGTGTGTAACCGATAAATATTAGGATGTGTTAACTTTCGGGGTATGGGGAAGGAATGGTGTTATTATTAATTAATTTTGATTGATAATTAATACATTAATAAAATATTGATCTATTAATTAATATGCGTCATTCATATTAATTAATCCCTTGTTCATTTGGGAACCCTCTCTCAAAACATTTTGAGAATTACATTTAAAATGAAGTGTTTTGAAGCCTTCTGGGGCGCAATTACAGCTGCAAAAAATTTTGCAAGTGTCAAACTTCATTTAAGTGCTATCAATATAGCACTTTTTTTTTTTTTTTTACTTTCTTTCTTTTTTCTGTTTGGGGGCCCGCCCTCAGCAGGGGGCCAGCCGAGGGTGGGGGCCCACCCGTCTGCAGACAGTCGGACACCCTGGCCAGTCCGGGCCTGCATACATCTTGTAAGCGGCACAGCATACTTAAGTCTTATTTGTGAATCCTCAAATCCTGGAATATTGTTGAAGACTTCTTCATTATTAACATTCATGTTAGACTATTAATCTGGGTCAAACATTCGAGCCGCTTTCAGGAATTTCAAACCAGGCTGAGAAAACTTAGGTCCCCGTCTTTGGGAAACGTCCATTTCTGATGAACAATTATAAGCGTTAAATTTCGCTAGTGTTTTGAGGCATTTTCCCCGTCCATAGTTTCGAAATGGGATACAAAGAGTTTTTGAAGAAAGTATGTTGAGAATAAAAACTTTTTAACAAAAAAATTGAACCTCCGAAAAAACTGAAAAGCCAAAAATAATAAACCTCTTTTATTTAACCTTAATAACTAAGTTCTTAAACTAATATAAGTATATCTAAGTGTATATTTTTGTAATTGAGTTTTTAATTAACCTTAATAACTAAGTTCTTAAACTAATGTAAGTATACCTAAGTAATTTTGAATCGGTGCCAAACAATCAATGAACAAAGTTGACTAAATTACCTAAATCTCCATTGTTAATAGGGTTGATTTATTGCTCACACACAGATTTTAATGCTGAGTATTACAAAGTAGACCTCTCAATCTCTGCATTTCTGCTAAAGCTCGTTCATCGTGAGCGACACTCGGAGAGTACATATTTTGGAATGTAAATGTTTATCGCTGGTGATTTCATGTTGCGTTGTTAATTTGATTTGGTTATTTCTTTAAATTTAAGGTAATTTAGTGATCTTTGTTCATTGATTGTTTGGCACCGACTCAAAATTATAGGTATACTTACATTAGTTTAAGAACTTTATTAAGGTTAATTAAAAACTCAAACTAATTACAAAAATATATACTTAGGTATACTTATATTAGTTTAAGAACTTAGTTATTAAGGTTAAATAAAAAAGGTTTATTATGGCTTTTCAGTTTTTTCGGCGGTTCGATTTTTTTGTCAAATGTTTTTATTTTATAATTTTTTGTGGCTATAAATCTCCGATAAACATTAACATTCCAAAATGCGCTCCAAAATGCGCTCTCCGCACGTCGCTCACGATGAGCGAGCTTTAGCGGAAATTGAGAGGTCTACTTTGTAATACACAACTCAGCATTAAAATCTGTGAGTGAACAATAAATAACCCCTATTTTCTCACCCTTAGGGTAGGATTTTTTTCCCCCAAATTTATATGGGACCAACTTCGAGGTATACCCCATCCAATAAAAAAAGAATTATCAAAATCGGACTATTCTGTAAAAAGTTATGCGTGGTCATACATTACAATCAGTGAGTGAACAATCAATCATCCCCTGTTTTCCTACCCTTAGGGCTTAGGGTTGGAATTTGTTTTCCAAATTTATATGGGACCAACTTCGGGGTTTACCCTTTCCAATAAAAAGAGAATTATCAAAATCGGATTACTCTGTAAAAAGTTATGCGTGATCATACATTAAAAAAAAAAAAAAAAAAAAAAAAAAAATCTGATGTGTCCAACACATGACTTCCTTGCACGTCTATTAAATCAAAAATGTTTTTTACGCACTTCCTCTAAACTTATTTGTTTGAAAGATATAAAATATCAATAATAGTAAGATATAGCGATTTCTAGCCAAACATTTTGATATCGCCAAGCTGAGTTCAATTTGAAAGATTTCTTTCTGACAATTTATTTGGCGATATTTCACCAAAAGCCGACAAACTTGAGATAGTTTGCGAGATTTTGGGGATAGCCAAAGTAGTCATTGACCACAGACTTTCAATGAATTGAATGCATCCATACACCTTAATGTATTTAAAGTCATTTGGCTCACCCTGTAAATAAATTCCCAGTCGATTGCTGTCAAAAAAGATATTGAAAACCGTTAGATATTATAATATAGTTCTAAATACAAAAGTTCAAAATTCTACGGGTTAAAGTTTTAGAGTTATACAAAATACGAAATAATTTTTGGCGCCAAATTTGGCGATATTTCGGCGAAACTCGTCAATGTCGACGACATTTGGCGAGATATTAAGCATGGACCAACAATAAGAGATTATCGCCAAATTTGGAGATATTTCGCCAGAACTCGCCAAGAACGATGACAAATGGCGATACTTTGGGCATGGACCAAATGACTGACTATCGCCAAATTTGGCGACATTTCGGCAAAACTCGCCAAGGTCGAGGACACACGGCGAGATTTTAGGCATGTACCAAACAATGACTGTCTACAATTGTATTATATTGAAGATGTCCATAGACATTAAAGTACTGAAATTCTTTTCAGTGGACCTGTAAATAAACTCTCCAGTAGATTTTAACCAAAAATCGACATGCACAACTAGATGTTACAACAATCTTATATATGAAATTTCATAATAGTTTTTGAGATTTGAGAGTTAAATATGCACACACGTACACAAAAAAGTCGCCAAGCTTGGCGACTTTTGGCATAGTACTTGAGGGAGGCACGTGACGGTGGTCGGACCATTACCTAACTTATGTGGTAGGACGGTATTGTGCTTGAAATGGATGAATCTCCTAAAATTGCCATTGACCGTAATGTATTGAAAATCTTTTGAGTGTTCCTGTAGCAGAACTGTAAATGATAAACACACTTTTTTTAATGGAGAAATTCATTTTCTAACTCTTTACAGCATATATCACTTCTGAATCGTTTGAAATAGCCCAATACCTCTAAAAAACGCTTTGATGAATTTCGGCCCATAGAGCGTAATGTATTTCGAATCTTTTAGGCGGTTCTGTAGATAAACTATTCAGTCGAATGGAACCGAAAGGGGAGGTGCACAACTAGATGTTACAACAATCCTAAATATAAAGTTTCAACATTCTACGCCTAACAGTTTTTGAGATATGCGAGTTTAATGAATTTCGGCTCATTGAGCATAATGTATTTAGAATGTTTTGGGCGGTCCTGTAGATAAACTGTCCAATCGAATGGAACCAAAAGGGGAGGTGCACAACTAGATGTTACAACTATCCAAAATATGAAGTTTCGACATTCTACGCCTAATAGTTTTTGAGATCTGCGAGTTTAATGATTTTCGGCCATAGAGCGTAATGTATTTCGAATCTTTTGGGCGGTCCTGTACATAAACTATTCATTCGATTGCGACCAAAAGGGGAGGTGCACAACTAGATGTTACAACAATCCTAAATATAAAGTTTCAACATTCTACGCCTAACAGTTTTTGAGATATGCGAGTTTAATGAATTTCGGCACATAGAGCGTAATATATTTCGAATCTTTTGGGCGGTCCTGTACATAAACTATTCATTCGATTGCGACCAAAAGGGGAGGTGCACAACTAGATGTTACAACTATCCAAAATATGAAGTTTCGACATTCTACGCCTAATAGTTTTTGAGATATGCGAGTTTAATGATTTTCGGCCCATAGAGCGTAATGTATTTCGAATCTTTTGGGCGGTCCTGTACATAAACTATTCATTCGATTGCGACCAAAAGGGGAGGTGCACAACTAGATCATAGAACAATCCTAAATATCAAATCTCAACATTCTACGACCCATAGTTTTTGAGATATGCGAGTTACATACATACGTACGTACGTACGTACGTACAGACGGCATGGAAAAACTGACCACAATAAACTCGCCGCTGGTCAAAATGAGTTGCAGACGCGTTAATAGGATCGTGCATGCTAGCCTACGATGAGATGCATCGAAAAAATTTTTAAAATTCAATTTAGAGGTAGTCAAAATCGGTTTTTTTGTCGAAATTTGGCCCCCAAAATTTTTCGGGATCACATTACTTCCTTATACTACGTACAAGGAAGTAAAAAACACCGCGTCGACTTGAGAACCTCCTCCGTTTTTCGTCGGTTAAAAAATTAAGAAATAAAGTTTGCCTGAAAATGCGGTATTATGCGGCAAGTTGTTTATTCCGCATTTTTATAGGTCCCTATTTATATATATATAAGTAAAACAATCTTATAAATAAAAATAAAAATCTGTTTGTGCTTTTGTTTGTCTGAATGGAATTTTAAAAATTATATTAAAAAATATAAACAATAGAAATGCATCTTTTAAATAAAATTGTATTAAAGAAATATATATTCTTTATTTACTTAACATTTTTTTTTTTTTACAGAATCATTTCTACTACAAACTATAAAAACAATAATTGTTATAGTTAATTAGTTGAAGTATGATTAATCATAGCACTGTCATCGGTGTTTTCTTGATATCTAAGGAACAGGCAGAGAAAACGTCTTGAGACATGGAATCCGGAACTGCGTGGTGCGAGGCAAGGGATAAAAGGGCGGCTCTCTGACCAGCGGTCACACAAACATCGGGGTCTAGACCTTTCAGAATGGCTGAAACCATGGCCGCGGCAAAACTGAAAATACATTAGTAAAAGAAAAAAGAGAAAGATAAGTCATGGATTATAAAAACACTTTCGTAAACCTTTCAGATTTGTGCTTGAACTACTCAGTGGGGGGATTCAGGCTAGTTTGAAGGGAAGTGGTTGTAAGAATGACGAAGACTTTTTATCAGAAGTGGGTCTTTCTTTCCTGTTTACTTTTAATCTTGAATTCATGCTTTTCTGCTCTTCCTCATTGGAAAGAGAAGACTAATTCTTTGACCGGTATTGCCTCCCCAGCCAACACACACAGGTTCTCTGAACGTCTATTAACGTCCAGAAGACGTCTTCTGAACGTTAATAGAGGTTCAGAGAACCTGTGTGTGTTTGCTGGGTCCTAGCTTGGGTCTAGTTGCACTTGCACAATCGCTGTGCCCCAGCGGATCATTCACGGGCCATGGTGGGAAGCAAGCGGGTCTCCTCCGTTGCGTCTCTTCAACGAGGAAAGCGAATAGGTTAAATAGGGGCTCAGTATCGCGTTCAAGTGTGCTCTTGGATTCGCCACTGAGTGTCAGCCAAATTCTCTGATTTTAATTCTTTTGGTTTATAAATTAGTTTTTTGAAAAACACAAAGCTCGGAAGAAATTTGTGAAGTTATTATTATTATTATTATTTTCCAATGGCGGACACATTGCCGTCTAGATACTGGACACTACTAAGCCCGGAAGTGTGGCAACTTTATTATGGGGGTCACCCTAAAGGTGGGCAATCAAGCCCAAGCCAGGAGTCGAACCCGGCGTGAAACCGATGTAGGAAGTTTGATTTACTCTCGGCTTTTTTTTTTTCCTTGAAAGAGTATACAGTACTTTTGACAGAGAGCGCTTTTAGACTCCAAAAAATATACAGTGAGAGCTGTCTTATGTGACCACCCTCGGGACCAGCAAAACAGGTTATTTTATAAAGGTGGTCATCTTACAAAGGTCGCAAAATAGGGTGATTATATAGTGAAAATTTATAAAAGTTGTCAAGGCGGTCACTTTAGCGGGTTCCACTGTATTAGCTTTTTTTTTTTTTTTTTTTTTTTAAATGGATGAACGTCTCTGAAACAAATTTCAAGTTTTGACTGCTCATAGATGTATTGGAATTATTTTAAATGCGCCTGTACCTTTTTTCAATATACTGACATAGCAGTAACTCATGTAATTTTTGAAGTATCTGATATTTATATATGGCAGCTAAAGCACGGGAAAACGGATGGACAGATAGCACTTGCTTTTAATGACACAATTATTAATAACCGAAACAATTTTTGGTGCGAGAATTTTAGTGACACAACCGGCAAAAAAATAGCCAACAATATTATTATTTTGAGTCTTCACTTGGCGGTGTTTGAAAATGGAACCAGCTATAAGAATTTTAATTATGTATTTATAAGCGACCAAAATAACCAGAGACTGTTAAATTGCCGCGGCAGATTGCATACATTAGTAGCACACCACTCTCTACGATTTACGATTATGAGCTCGGTTTCAACACCCGACATGGGATGGGCTGTTAATTGAAGAAAATAACTGTCCTTTCAAGAAAGTAATGGTGGCCACCTGTTAGGCACCCTTATAATAAAACTGCCAACACTTCGAGCCCAGTGTGGGCTATGAAGACTCATATATCTATTTTATAAGGGCAGTTAATACTTAGGCTAGAGCGAGGCACATTGGGACAATTTTTACTTGCTTTATAATCCTCCCTTTTCATTAAAACTGAAAATTAAACACAGAACAACATTTTTTGGCAACTTTTGGCTTTCATTGTAAATTTTTTTTTCTGAATTCATCCTTATTTTATTCTTTCAAAAAAAGTTAATTTTCAAAACGTACTCAAACCGTCACATTGTGATCCTTTCCGAGGCACAGTGGGACATTGATCGAGGTACACTGGGAAATTGAGCAAGGTACAAACAAAATCAGTTGAAATAAACTCCATCATATTAAAGATGGCCAATGATTCGATGAGTCGAATCAGTGATTCAAATCTTGGTACTGAGTGGCTCAGTCTTTACACTCACTCTCTACTGATTCGAATCTCAAGCCTTCAACTGTGGGGAAATACATTCCAAGTTCGAAGGGAAGGAAAACTTATTTTCCCTTTGCCATTCCCAGAGATTTTCCCTTACTTTTTCAACTCTTTTCGACTCTTTACGACTCTTTTCGACTCTTTACGACTCTTTTCGACTCTGAGTCGATAGATGATTTGAAACAGCAAATGAGTGGGTGTGGGTGAGTTGGTCACTGAGTTGGTGCAGCAACGAATCTTTACTGATTCAGTGTTTCGCTCTGTTTCGGTGATTGTATACGATCGTTGAGATTTGTTAGTTTTTCGAATCTTCTATCGACTGAGAGTCGAAAAGAGTTGAAAGGATGTTTCATTTAATTAGAGGTTTTTTTTCGAATCTTCTATCGACTCAGAGTCGAAAGGAGTCGAAAAGAGTTGAAAGGATGTTTCATTTAATTGAAGTTTTTTTTCGAATCTTTGGTGTTTCATTTCTTGGTTGGTGGTCGGATTTAAAGTTTCATCTGTCTGTGGGTGTGGAGTGGGTCGAACATCGTTTGCTTTTGGCGGGGGGCATAGGCGTTACTTCCTAAGGGCAAGAGGGGGTCAATCCCCCCCCCCCCCCCGAAAAAAAATTAAGAAAAAAAACGGAACTTTAAGTTTACATGGTGGCGGGTTTTCATGTGAAGGGAAATAGAATGAAATAAAGTTAGGATTGTGCTTGTCACTTTTAATGAAGGATACAGGGGCGGTATTAAGCGCTCTCACAAAAGGACCTTGTAGTAAGCAAAATAACATTTCGCTTTATTGCTGCAGATTTCGTTTAAGATATTTTTTTTACCTTGTTTGTCGTTTAAGGGGAATTATTTTATTTTCTTTCGTAATTCAGAGAAATACAAAATAGGGTCTAAATAAGCAGTGGAGTAGTTAGTGTTATTGACAGTGGCGTAGCCAGGATTTTATTTCGGGGTGGGCTGGGTATCAAATTTAAAGATAAAGTTCAATTGTAAGCTAAGTAAAGGGTCTCATTTTTTTGGGGGGGGGCAGCAGCCCCTCAGTAGGACTGGGCCAAAAATCGATAAATATCGACATATCGGTTTTATTTCAACATCAAATATCCGATGTTCCCATTTTCATTTCAGTGAAATCTCGAATTCGATAAAGGTCAAAAATACAGGCCGGCCAGGGGCGTAGCCAGAAATTTTTCATGGGGGGGGTTATGACTACTGCAACTCATATATATGTATACGTGTGTATGATAATGTAGTGAAGAATATACATTTTGTATGGCAAAAAATTCCTCATGGGGGGTTATGACCCCCCTAACCCCCCCCCCCTTGGCTACGCCTCTGAGGCCGGCGATAAGAAAATCCTGAGATCAATACCAGCTTGTGATGCTTTTGCTACTGCTTTCTCTCCGTTGATGACGATGCCGGATCGCGGAAAAAAACAGCTCCATGGTTTATTAGTCTAATTACCATAATTAATTAACGTATATCTCGGAACCTATCCACTGGAGCGCGTTTTTATTGATTCTCGACCCCCCCTAGACTCAACACCCCACCGATACTTAAAATTTCGAATGCTTTGACACCAAACTTAACCTTTTAATCTTACAGGCCCAGGGGGTCATACGAAGCTCCCCTATATTTTCAATTTGGGCATTTTAAACACTAGCCTCCTCCGGCGGCATCTCCAAAGTCTGGAAACCATCCCAGAGCCAATTTCTACATGTTTGCAGTCCTTTTAAGCCTCAATCATAGTTAATTAGTCTAATTACCATAATTAATTACGTATATCTCGGAAACTATCCATCGGAGCGCGTTTTTATTGATTCTCGACCCCCCCCTAGACGTACACCCCCATCGGTACATAAAATTTCGAATACTTTGACACCAAACTTAACCTTTTAATCTTACAGGCCCAGGGGGTCATACGAAGCTCCCCTATATTTTCAATTTGGGCATTTTAAACACTAGTCTCCTCCGGCGGCATCTCCAAAGTCTGGAAACCATCCCAGAGCCAATTTCTACATGTTTGCAGTCCTTTTAAGCCTCAATCATAGTTAATTAGTCTAATTACCATAATTAATTAACGTATATCTCGGAAACTATCCATCGGAGCGCGTTTTTATTGATTCTCGACCCCCCTAGATGTAAACCCCCATTGATTCATAAAATTTCGAATACTTTGACACCAAACTTAACCTTTTAATCTTACAGGCCCAGGGGGTCATACAAAGCTCCCCTGTATTTTCATTTCGGGCAGTTTAAACACTAGTTTTACTTGAGCAAGGAGAGAGAGATGCTAACTGCCCGAGAACTCAGCGGAGAAGAAACCCGATGAATGGGTGAAGGGTGTTTAAATAGTACGGCTTTCGGCGCAGAGAGAGGGAAAATTTCTTTAGTTGTTTTATTGATTCAAGATTCGAATCACTGATTCGAATCATCGAAGTAGTGAGTGAGTCGAGATTCGAATCAGTAAAATGAGTCGAACCGCCCATCTCTAGGCCGAGTCAATAAATGAGTACTGAACATGACAGATGGATGAAGAGCGAAGGTCCAGGGTTCTGAACTACGGCACGGCCGTCGATCTAATGGTCTGGAGTTTTGGGCGGTCTTCTCCCGATGTAACGTGAATACACGTTGCGTTAGATTACCTTAAAAAGTCCTCCATACAAGAAATGCCCACCGTAGGTAGATAACCTTCATGTTGCAATTCAAATTAACTAAATTATGACATCCCCCCTCCCCCCGTAATTTTTGAGCTTCCGAATCATATTAAACTATCTATCGTCCCACTGTGCTCCCCTTCCCCTATGTTATCACTTACCAATCACCGGCTCCAGACACACTAACGATCTTGTCGGGTATTGCAGCAGGATAATGAATTGCTCGTACTTTTCCCTAAAGAAAGAAAAAAAAAAAAAGACAGATATTCAGATTTATTGCTTTTTCTTCTTTCACATCAATTAGTTGTCTGCTTTTAAAAATAAGAACAAAATTATATATATATATATATATATATATATGTGTGTGTGTGTGTGTAATATAATTTTTTAATATTTAATTGGCTACACCATCTATTTTTATTATTAAATAGTTATAATTTTAATTTAATTAATATACCTGTATGCTAGTACTGTCAAATAATATTACACTACTGTTTCTGGCAATACTTTTATAATCTTAATTCTTCTAATACACTTCCGAATTCTGGCAACACCGGTATTTCACTTCTTGATTTTGGCAACATTCTTACAAAAGAATTATTGATTGATAAATTATGAAGAAAATACTTCGGTGATCAGTCAAATGAGACTTTTAATAGAGGAAGGATAGAGAAGGAATTAAAACGCTGGATTGTTGAGTCTTTCCTTATCGGGGCAAACCATTAAATAATGAAGAAAAAAAAACAGATGATTTTTCAACTAATTAAACTAATTGTTAAACCCTGTAATAAATCCAAAATATGTAGTAGTCGTTGCAGTTAATCCATACTTCCATTTTAAGAAGTAAGCGAAACAGTTGATATTTTAGGCTTTACAATATACTAATTTTTAAATAAAGAAGAAACCATTAAGCAAAATTTACACATCTAGGAATTTCTTCTATAGCAAGAGAATCATCAGTTTGGACGTATGTTTCGGTTTCTGAATAATAACTTCATGAAACATTGAGCAACATGTCGGAGTTTTCAAAGAGCCAGTACGATTTGCCCTCTAATGCTAAAGAAAGGGATCCAAGTAACTAATGCTGGCAATAATTTATTTCAGTTTCAAGGTAAAGAATGCAATGGTGGTGATATACATAGTTTATTGAAATAATTCTTTAGAGATGCAAGTAAAGCTGTTCATAATACACTCAAAGCAACATTTTCGAAATTAGATTTATCTGAAAAAGCTTATTCAGAGAAGGGATTACGCACAATTCGGCCTTAAATTCTATAGAGTTTTCAAAACTAGTTTCGGCGTGAAACGTTAACGCCTCTCATAAGAATAGCCTACACTTGAATACTTAAAAAAAAAAAAAAAAAAAAAAAAAAAGATAAAGAAAATTTCTGAAGTCTAACGCAATAAAAATATTTAACAATCTTGCAGAATAAAAAATATACCCGTTTCTTATAAATTAGTCCTGGATGGAAATATATTAGAGAGAATGATTTGTGTTGTTTTTACTTGACAAAATTAGTTTTTCAGAAAGTTAGCATGAACTAAAAATTACAAGATAAGCAACGCACACAACCCAGAAAAATTACTTTGACAAGCATACCAAGATATTTTAAAACATTTCAATTTATAAGACACAGTGCCACAAGACACATCTAAACACAGTGAAAGAAACTTCACGAGAACGTGTTCAACACAATGTCTACGACTACGTTCTTATCATTTGGAGAAAAAAAAAAAAAAAAAAAAAAAAAAAAAAAGAAGATTACAAGAAAAGAGTTAAGGATGAGAGTCGTTGGGAAAAACTGGAAAGCCATTTTGAAGGGAATATAGTTTTCCAGGAAGAGGACGAAATTCTCAATTTCAAAAGTTAGTGTTTTTTGGCCT
>JAWZYV010004473.1:0-13320 GCA_038373885.1 Cheiracanthium punctorium
CGCCCCAGCTGGTTGAAAAATATACTAAAATGGAACTGTTAAATTTATAATTAATTCTCATTCAGTAGCTATGTTTTTATTTATTTATTTTCATATTTAATAGTTTGCCCATTCATTTGAATCTGGAAATCCCTCTAGTGTGCAGCAGTATCTTTTTATCCCCTTCTCAGGCTACGCCCTTAAAAATTACAAAACAGTCTGCAATGAAAATTAGAATTATCTTCACAATTATATTATCATATTAAAAAAAAACTTATTTTAAGCTTTTTAAATATTAGCATAACATTTCTGTGATACAACTGTATTTTCCTTGTGCACATAATAAGAAAGGAACAGCAAAGAGGGGTTCTAAGGGTAGTTTTAATGCACTTTAATGGATTTTTAAAAATCAGCAGTAAGAGGACACTACTGAGAAATGCTCTCGGGAAAATAAACGACGTTAGTTGACTTAGGTTTATCACAGCAATTCACTTGAAAGGGAATTTCGTTTTGTTATATCATCTTCGTTTTGTTATAGCCCCTCTTATATCAATGCTTCAAGCAGGCGATATCATTTTATTTGCGAAAAAAATTATACTATGTAATCTGGAAAAACTATTTTAAACGAATCGGAATCGCAACTTTGCTTTCAATGCCTGATGACCGTGACTTCAATATGACGTCATGTCAACTGCGCCCGCTAATTTTGTTACGCGAATGATTCACTTTTTTGACTCACAGAAATAAAATGGAGCTGAAAAGAGCGAAAAATCGCTTTAAAAAGAGGCAACAGGCGGATTTTCAGATTTTTAAGGTAGCGCAGATTGTTTTCTATATTTTTATGTATAATTATGAAAGATTTCAAGTAGATCGCACAAACGGTGTAAATGTTATTGCACTATTTTGTTTAACTTTTTAATCTTTTTAGAATAATGGTGGTAAAAATTTTATCTTGAAGTGGTTAACCGAAATTGTTACAGAATCGGTGAGTCAGTGAGATAGGGATTAGCGTAACTGGATAGTAGGATGTTGAGAGAGGACTTCTGAGACACTTCTTTCAAACTGATTATTATCAGGTGCATGAAGACGACGTTTCCGACCCCGCAGTGCTATTTGATTCTGAACCGTCTTGGTGTACTCTATCTCTCCTAAAAATTTGTAAACGCTGTAACGCATATTAATTCGGTCAAGTTCTGATGATATTATCATTCTGAAAATTGGAAGAAAATTTGTTTTTAAACCATTGCTTAAAGTGCTACCAGAAACGGCGCTGGTCTAAATGTCAAAAGTCGCAATGGTTGGCCACTTTTGGCGATTTATCTCCAAGTTTTCCGTCAAAAAATAAGTTCCCAAAACTGAACTCCGCTGGCCGATATCTTTTATATTTGGCGAGAATTTGCCCAAACCTACTATTTTACAATGTTAATAATGGTATAGCTTAAAAAGATTTGCCGGTAGCGGCATATGTCAAAAGTCGCCAAAGTATGGCACTTTTGTAGTTGTTGGCACGTTTGATTTATTGTCAAGTTTGACGTCAAAAAATAAGTTCCCAAGACTGAACTACATTTGGCGATATCTCTCTTTTTTTTATGAGAAATCGTCAAATCCTAATAGTATCCTAAGAAGTTAGGATCCGAATTACCCTAATGAATAATTTTTCGTTTTGGTGAAATAATTCGAAGTCGGTTTTCTCTCTATTCTAAAAAAAAGTAACGGCCGCTGACGCCGTGCCGCCGCTGTAATCACGCGTTGCCATAATCACGCAAACACAAGATACATTCATATATTACTACAAAAGATTATATTACTACAAGATCGTGATGGAGGAGTGGAACAATATCAGCCTTGATGTTTTAAGAAAAGGATTTTCATCTTTGAAATCAAGATGTAATATGATGGTTCAAAGAAAGGGCTATCAGACTGAACACATTAGAAAATAAAATTCTTATATTTATTTCTATATATATCTTTGCAAAATCGTTACAAAAATGTGTGAACACCCTCTGTAGGGTACTTGCGGGAAACCCCGAAAAAAAAATTGTTGTGGAATATAACTTAAATGAAATTAATTTACGTTTCACAAATCACCCGTGCATGAAGATTTTCTTAACATTCAACTTTAAACGTCTCTGTCACAATGCTCAAGAGTTCTTTAGGGGAATTGCAAAAAATATTTAACATGAATTTAAGAAAATGCTTTTAAAAAGAATTTAACAGGTTTTTTTTTTAATTTTAGTTTTACAATGTTCTATATACGGTTAATGGGTCAAATATTTCAGGCTCTACAAATACTCAAGAGAACACATTAAATTACAATATATGTTTCCGAAAAAAAAATCTAATTAGTTTTCTCTTTTCTCTGACCAAAAGTTTAAATTTCAGAATGTCTAAAACTTTAGAGGATTTTGTCGAATTACTTATTAGTTATTAGCATCAGATATTATTAAATTTATACATTTATGCATAACTTGCAACTATCTTTATAAAATAGGAAAATAAATGTCAATTTATGAAACTAAACTCTTCGAATAATTTGTTGGATTCAATTAAAATATTCAGATAATTTACTTTGATTTTCAGGTAGAAATTAAACCTTCATAATGTGTGAAAGATTATTTTAGAACGTGTTTTGATACTATCTGTGCAGTTTCTAGGACAACTATAAAATGGAAGCACCATGTCACGTGCTCCGAATAACCAGCCTAAAATAAGATCCTGCGTCCACAACTAAAACGAATAAGTAAATTTTGAGGTAAATATATGTAAATAGTTAACGCAATTTTCTTCCTTCAAATTTCCCTTCTTTTCTTTTTTTCCTTCCTTCCTGAGACAGTGAGCGCACGCATTTTAAATTAAAATTAGCGAATTTTAAAATCGTGAAAAAAAAAGAATAAAATATTACATTTTTTCTTTTCAAAACAAGCGATAGTAAGTGCGATGCTTCTAGCGTCTTTAGAAAAATATTTTAAAACAAGTTTTAATTATTGCTACTGATAAAGGAACTGTTATTATACCCTTGCTAGACATCTCCGAATGACACTGGCTGGAGTAATTTATGGGTTGCTATCTTCCCGCTTTTGCCATCCCCACTTTAGAACGGGGGACATCCTCGTGATATTTTCCGTGAGTCTAGATCTGCAGGGTCACGCACTGATCGTTCTTGAAAAGGGGGTGAAATTGTTGGCGATCTCTTGGCGTGCCGATGTGTGGGAAGTAACCAAAAAATAAGTTCCCAAGACTGAACTACATTTGGCGATATCTCTCTTTTTTTTATGAGAAATCGTCAAATCCTAATAGTATCCTAAGAAGTTAGGATCTGGATTACCCTAATGAATAATTTTTCGTTTTGGTGAAATAATTCGAAGTCGGTTTTCTCTCTATTCTAAAAAAAAGTAACGGCCGCTGACGCCGTGCCGCCGCTGTAAAGAGCTTGTTCGGCTATCTCCTCCTAAACCCTGGGGATTTGAGTTTCAACGACGGTGTCCACGGTTTCAGAAAACCGAGGAACTACTGAGGAACCTCATAAACTGGCTTAAATTTCGAAAATCGAATTATTTTAGAAGATATTAATTTAAAAAAAAATAAAAATAAACGTAAGGGTTGCGAGATTCCGCATAAAATCATTCATTCCTTTGCAACAAAGCAATTCTAAGTATGTAGAATCGCGTAAAATTGACAAACATGAAGTAGAATTACACCGATTTTACGCCAAATTAAAAAGTATATGAAATAAATAACTAAAAGTGTGCTACTCAAAGTTGACAATTTTCAAATACTAGTAAGTTCGCTTAGACAACAGGAGTTTAGAATTAGCGACTATTCGTCTTTCCAAAACAGAATAACCAATTGTAATTGATTTTAAAAGCGCCATCTTGGCATTAGGTAAGATCTGGCAAAAGGGTATCTTTGCAAGCAGGGTGAATCTAAACCGCGAGTTCCAAAATGTTAGAACCCAGAATCTTGAATATGAAAAATAATTAAAATGCAGATTATTTTAAAGCAGGTTCAGTCTTGCTGGAGTATTTGCTACCAATAGAAATATTTGGTGGCGTTAACTTTGCCATTATAGCAGTTATAAGTGCACTTTGGATATCTTGTCAGTGCGGCGAGATGATATAATTCGTGGTGCTAAATAAGCCAATCTCCAAAGGATTATGTATATGAAAATATGAATAACGGTTTTCCGGAACCTTATATGAGCAGTAATTATAGGTTGTGAACATGTGTAAATCGCCAAATAATGAAAAGTCGCCATGGGTGGCAAGCTATCCTAGCTGTTCCCTAGTTTTTATCAAAGAAAACATATAAAGTACTGTTTTGTTAGAGCTGATTATTAACTACACATATACCCAAGTCGCCAAATTATGAAAAATCCCATAAATGGCTTATGCGCAAGGTGTTCCATGGGTTTCACATATTTAAAAATAGTGCGAAGTTTAAATTTTATGTTCCAAATAACATGCAAGAACCAAGCAATATGTAGCTCGGTAACATTCTATCTGATCTAACTTTTTTTTTTTTTTTTTGAAATCATGCCTTTTTTACAAATAAGCCTTATTAGAGGCCGAATGCCTCGTACGAAATGCGAGCATAGCGAGTCTAGGAGCCTTGGCCGTTATCTTAAAAAAAATACACTTGTTTAATAAATGTATTTGAATAAATTTATTATATTGTTGAAACTATGATTTATAATTTTGCATCCAATTTCTAACTGGATATACGAACACCAAAATGTCATTTATATTCGTTAAAACAGAGAGGGGCAGAATCTGCGAATGATATCAAATGATTTCCTTGCTACTCATTTTTTTCTTAAGCTTTTAAGGATTTATTATTATTTTTTAAAAATTTTGTTCGCTGGGGTCTGTTTCCAATGCATGCCATTTAGAAGTTTTTTGCAAGGATAGGAGTATTTCAGGAAACATAAAATTCTCATGCATGGCAACAAACTCTGGCCCGAGGGGTATGTTTTAAAATGCCGAGAAAATAAAAATCATCATGTCAATCAATATATTCAAGAGTAAATTGCGCTCCCGAATTTCTTTCGACGATAGGCAACTTTTAAATCCTGGTATTATGAGCCCCTGTACTGCTTCAATGACTTATCTTCTAGCATTCAAAATAATGCGATTCCGGTCGATGTATCAAATTTTCTTTGGGCGGAATCGGTTTCTTTAACTGCACAAAGGAGACTTTTAACTAAATTGAACAATTCAATCTCCTTTGCTATTTTTATGGCATATTTACTTTGTATACAAAACGTGATTGAAATTTTCTTTAGAGCCATTTGATTAGGAAATGTTATGTGTTCGACTAGACTCCCTTGTTTTCACACTCTGCATTGTGCGTTGGCGTGTTAGAGCTTGATTTTATTTCAGAAAAAACCTGAATTTGTGTGTTAATGCAGCATAATTTTTTTTTTCTAAATTACTGTAAAAATGTTTGAATGGATTGTTTAAGGCAATTATTCTTAATATTTGACTATGATCAGTGGTTTGTTTGAAACATAGAGATATGAATACGGGGAGGTGGCATCAGCTATATTCATTACTAGCTGAAGTACCCGTTCTTCGCACGGGAATGAATGGACTTTTTGATATTACGATTTGTAGTGATTACTATTTATTGTAATAAAGAGATATAGCAAAATGGATATCGCATTATATTTTGTTCAATAACCATGCATACCGAATTTCAAGGCAATCATTTGTACGGTGCAGAAGGCCATGCGGCGTAGCGCAATCTAGTGGCGAGTTTTAGCAAAACGGATACGGCGAAAATATTCTTCGCATTCAGATATCGATGAATACGAAATTTCAGGAATATCGGCTGGACAGCCCTGAAGTTCATGTTTTGACGCGACATCTAACGCGAAACTCTTCCCCGTGTTCAAATATCTATGTATACCTATTTTCATAGCGATCAGTTGCACAGTCAAGAAGTGATACACTGCGGGGCCATCTAGTGGGTAATTAAAGTAATGATTTGCTACAGCGCCGTTAAGTGGCGAATTATAGCAAAATGGATAACGCCAAATACTCTCTGTTCAAATAGCTATGTATACTGATTTTCATAGCGACCGTTTGAATGGTCAAGAATTTGGCCTGCTGCAGCGTCATCTAGTGGCGAGTTAAAATAATAATGCATTGCAGTGCCATCTAGTGGTGAGTAACATCAAAAGGAACACAGTTAGAATATATTCTTCGTGCTGAAATGTGTAAGTATAAGAAATTTTATGCCGATCGGTCGAACGGTATAGAAGTTGATGCGTTGCAGCGCCATTTAGCGGCAAGTTACAGCAAAATGGATACTGAAAAATATTCTCCGTGTTCTAATATCCGCGTGTACCAAATTTCATCGAAATCGGTTGGACGATATTCGCATAGTAAACGGCTAAACGGAATAGAATTCGACGTTCTGCTGCGCCACCTGGTGGCAAGTTAGAGGAAAACGGATAGCATAAAAAGCTTCTCCATGATAAAAGACTTAAGTGAACCAAATTTCATGGTGCAACGGTGCTCAACGGTGCTGGAGTTTTTCAACCTCATACACACATACCAACATTCATTTTTATCTATAACCAGTGTCATTATATAACCCAGTCTCAAATAAAATCCAGTTTCAAATCTAAGCCTCGCCAAAGTGCCAACATACGCCATTTTGCAAGCGTTTTTTCAGGAAATCATTCGAAGCATTGACTTAGCAGCAATCAATATGGGAAATGGTTCGACCGTGAAAAAGTAAAGCAAGCCTTTATTTGAAAAGTGGAATCCCTTAATACAGCCGAATTTTTTTAAATTATCAACTATAACGTGTTTTATTCATCGTTACTCCGATGTACTAAATAAGAAGATTTCAATTTTCTGAAATTTGGCGGAATTCCCCCAACTTAAATCAGTGTACTCATTTGGCGAGAATTCTGTAGATAGATCGCTTGAAATCCCTTAATAACTGCATTATTTCTTCACGGATCATTAAAATTTAACGCTGTATTCTTATAAAACCTTTGCACTTGTTTTCAAAAATCTATTTCCTTAAGCTCTCAATAAATTGCGCCAAGCCGAAATCTGTGCAAACCGCTAGAACTCACTTTCTGAAAATCGGCATTTGAGCCATTTTATTTTTTCGCCAAACTAAAAAAAATTTACCTATTAGCCTCGGAAATCTTCAATTCTTATTGTTTTGCGTATAAAACATTTCATTCCTGCTCCGATTTCCCATGCAAACGAATTATAATAAAAAAATAATAATCTTACAAATATAGACTAACAAAAAAAAATCATTATTATTCTTTTATTTTTACTTTGAGAATTTAAAACATTTTATTCGGCAAAATCGCCACACATGGCAACCACGATCCTTATTTCACACTTTTTTCACTACAGGGGTTACAATTACGGAAAGCTTTTTGCGTGGAGAACATAAAAAAATCTCTTAAATTCTGGGAACGGGTGGACTTTCAAATTTTTAAAGTGGACTATGATTTATTCTATATTATTTTACATATCTGTGCAAAATTTCAGGCTGATTGGTCCATTTTTGTGGATTTGTATACGAATCGAATCCACAAACAAACAAACAAACAGAATTTCATTTTTATTTATAAGGATTGGACGAAATGAAGTAACTATGAGAAAAGTTCTTCAACCACATGTGACGCTCGGAGTTCATACTGAGATCAAAACATTTAGTTAGTCGCTTTAAATAGCAGTGAAAGGTGCACTATTTGAAGAAGTAATTAGACTTATCTTTTGCAATTAAAGTGAAATAATACTTTTGCACATTTCAACATATTTATATAATTGCATGACAATGATTATATTTAAAATTTTATATAAAAAAATGCTAAAAAGATGGCTTTTTTCTTCTTTCATGTAGTGACAGATTTGTGATAATCCTGAGTAATTCGACTAGTTACGGTCTCGTGTGATTTTAGAAAAAAAAAATAAAGTTTGCACTATCATCATAGAATAACACAGTCTGGCCCAGCGAGAGGGGGGGGCAGCCGGAGCACTGCCCCAGGGCCCTTCGAACTAGGAGGGGCCCGTGAATTTTTCTAAATGCACCACAAATTTCCTTTCTACATCTTTACTTTTAAAAAATTACTTTAAAAAATCACAGCCCAACCCAGTGCCGGTCCTAGCTATTTTTGTAACTGGTGCAAAATACAAAAATGCGCCCCCTCCCTCACACATGCAGCTAGAAAAATCAATTAAAGTCCTTGGGGTATTTTTTAACCATTCCAGAAACGGTAGCTTCTGCTGAACGATCATTCAGCAAATTGAAATTCATAAAAAAAATTTCTTAAGATCAGCCATGTCTCAAGAACGACTTGTCATTGCCAGAACTACTAATTTTGATGATGTTATACGAAATTTTGCAAGTAAAGAGGAACGAAAAGCCATTATTAAAATTAAATAATAAATATGCTAATTCTACCATTTATATATATTTTTAGCCTTCAAGCATGAATAAAAAATCGCTAAATATGAAGATTTCCTTACTCATTCTTTTCTTTTAGCATTCTATACAAAAATCACTAAAGGAAAAAAAAATTAAATTTCGAAACTGTGTGTTTGATTATAGCAAAATATGAACTGATGCATTTACAAATAAATAACACATTGTTGGTGATGGTGATTTGCAACACATGTTAGACAG
The DNA here is from genome assembly GCA_038373885.1 of Cheiracanthium punctorium. Classification (NCBI taxonomy): domain Eukaryota; kingdom Metazoa; phylum Arthropoda; class Arachnida; order Araneae; family Cheiracanthiidae; genus Cheiracanthium; species Cheiracanthium punctorium. The sequence goes on from JAWZYV010004473.1 coordinate 8,641, forward strand.
CGAGGGTGGTAAAGCAAAGGAAGATTTTGGAATCTAGTTATACTTCGTTTTTTTATATTTTTTATAATATATTATTACAGATCGTAAATACTATTATTAAAATTATAATTTAGGTTAGAATAAAAATAACCCCACAATATTAACTTTTTTATTTTTAATAACTACTTTTAAAGTAAAATTGGGCAAAATTTAAAATATTGTTACGAAAATCGCCAAGTGGGTGTATTTCAAAGCAGTTCAAACAGCACAGTAAACAAAAATAACACTTTATTTTACGGCTCGCAGCTCAATAGCTCAAAATAATACAAGAAACTTTAGCATACGCTAACTAAAATCACAAATAAGCACAACAATGACGCTATTCATTTCACAGAATCAACCGTGCACTTCAAAGTCTATCACCCAACTGAACTACCCGGAGAGAGATCCTAGCGCTTTTATAGAGATGATGACGTCACCAGAATCGCCGAGAAATTTCTGGAACAATCTTATCAAATTGAAATATGGTCTCGAGACATGAATTTTCTAGAAGCCACCATTTGTTGCCAAGGTCGCCAAATCCGTCGCCAAGTCGCCAAGATGATCGCCAAGTTTGTCGCCAAGACTAGTTTCACGCCGGTACATGCAATACGGAGCAAATTAAGTTATTATTTCGCAACACTGCTCCCCTCTTTAAAAAAACTGACGACCCGCAGTCTAATCACACAACATTATGATCAGTAGCACCATATGGAGCTAAACAATTAATGTGGATGACTCTCGGTTTTGAATTGGGCGACTTCTGGACTCTGCAGATAACGTCGTTCAATTTCTTGATAACTATATAAGGTCCTTCCCAGTTCTGTTGCAACTTAGAACTCAGACCTCTCCTTCGTTTTGGGTTATACAGCCAAACTTGATCACCCTCCCTAAATTGGTGATTCGTTGCTTTGGCGTCGTAACGAGTCTTCATTCGGTCACTCGCCAAATTGATTCGCTCTGTGGCAAACGAATGAACTCTTTCTAATCGTGCTTCTAAATTACTCATGTAATCATTCGTGGAGGCGTATCACTGGTCGTCCAAAAACAATATCACTGGTAATCGAAGAGAACGGCCGAAACAACATCTCTGATGGAGAATATCCGGTCGTCTCATGGACCGCACTTCTGTAAGCCAGGAGGAACAGTGGCAAATATGTATCCAGTCGGTTATGATTTCTTCGAAACAAATATTGAAAGATGATTCAAAATTGTTCGACTGTGCCTCTCGACCATGCCATCGGACTCGGGATAAAACGGTTTTGTTCTGACACTTTATTTGGCGATATTTCACCAAAAGCCGACAAACTTGAGATAGTCAGCGAGATTTTGGGGATAGCCAAAGTAGTCAGTGAGCACAGACCTTCAATAAATTGAATGCATCTATACACCTCAATGTATTCAAAGTCATTTGGCTCACCATGTAAATAAATTCTCAGTCGAATGCTGTCAAAAAAGATATTGAAAACAGTTAGATATTACAATAGTTCTAAATACAAAGTTAAAAAATCTACGGGTTAAAGTTTTAGAGTTATACAAAATAGGAAATAATTTTTGGCGCCAAATTTGGCGATATTTCGGCGAAACTCGTCAATGTCGACGACATTTGGCGAGATTTTAAGCATAAACCAAACAATGACAGATTATCGCCAAATTTGGCGATATTTCGCCAAAACTCGCCAAGAACGATGACAAATGGCGATACTTTGGGCATGGACGAAATGGCTGACTATCGCCAAATTTGGCGATATTTCGCCAAAACTCGCCAGGGTCGAGGACAGACGGCGAGATTTTGGGCATGTACCAAACAATGACTGTCTACAGTTGTATTATAATGAAGATGTCCATAGACATTAAGGTACTGAAATTCTTTTCGGTGGTCCTGAAAATAAACTCTCCAGTAGATTGGAACCAAAAATCGAGATGCACAACTAGATGTTACAACATTCTTATATATGAAATTTCATAATAGTTTTTGAGATTTGAGAGTTAAATATGCACACACGTACACCAAAAGTCGCCAAGCTTGGCGACTTTTGGCATAGTTCTTGAGGGAGGCACGTGACCGTGGTCGGACCATTACCTAACTTATGTGGTAGGACGGTATTGTGCTTGAAATGGATGAATGCCCCTAAAATTGCTATTGACCGTAATGTATTGGAAATCTTTTGAGTGTTCCTGTAGCAGAACTATAAATGATAAAGACACTTTTTTTAATAGAGAAATTCATTTTCTAACTCTTTACAGCATATATCACTTCTGAGTCGTTTGAAATAGCCCAATACCTCTAAAAAACGCTTTGATGAATTTCGGCCCATAGAGCGTAATGTATTTCGAATCTTTTGGGCGGTCATGTAGATAAACTATTCAGTTGAATGGAACCGAAAGGGGAGGTGCACAACTAGATGTTACAACAATCCTAAATATAAAGTTTCAACATTCAACGCCTAACAGTTTTTGAGATATGCGAGTTTAATGAATTTCGGCCCATTGAGTGTAATGTATTTCGAATGTTTTGGGCAGTCCTGTAGATAAACTATCCAGTCGAATGGAACCAAAAGGGGAGGTGCACAACTAGATGTTACAACTATCCAAAATATGAAGTTTCGACATTCTACGCCTAATAGCTTTTGAGTTAGGCGAGTTTAATGAATTTGGGCCCATAGAGCGTAATGTATTTCGAATCTTTTGGGCGGTCCTGTACATAAACTATTCATTCGATTGCCACCAAAAGGGGAGGTGCACAACTAGATCATAGAACAATCCTAAATATCAAATCTCAACATTCTACGACCAATAGTTTTTGAGATATGCGAGTTACATACATACGTACGTACGTACGTACGTACATACGTACGTACGTACGTACAGACGGCATGGAAAAACTGGCCACAGTAGACTCGCCACTGGTCAAAATGAGTTGCAGACGCGTTAATATGATCGTGCATGCTAGCCTACGATGAGATGCATCGAAAAAATTTTTAAAATTCAATTTAGAGGTAGTCAAAATCGGTTTTTATGTCGAAATTTGGCCCCCAAAATTTTTCGGGATCACATTACTTCCTTATACTACGTACAAGGAAGTAAAAAGGATGATAACAGTAACTAAGAAATAACAGTACAGTGGACGGCGCTTAGTTGGATCACGTTCGTGCCATCACTTTTTGGTTCAATAAAGCAGCGGCTTTGATTGAGTCTTTAAAAAGAGCGATTCCGTTTCGTTTTCTGTGATTTGATTTGATAAAGTGGCGGATCCAATTAACCAAATAAGCAGCGGCCACAGGGTATTATTATGAATATCATGACTATAATTTTCATATTTATCTAAGGTATTGTATTAATTATCAAATAAGATAAAGTGTTAAACTTCATAGAGCTTACAATCGTACTTTTCCCGCTTTTCTCTATTGAAATCAATTTTTAGTTAAGTGAAATATTAATCCTGTAGGATGAACAAATCTCAATCCCACAAAGCAAAAAACGGCATGAGATTGTGGCGTCTCCCCAGGAAAGGCATGCAGCCATAAAACATAAGAGTTGGCTCCCTCCGTCAGAATATTTCCCAGGGGGGGGGGCAAAGACTTCTTCAACGTATGGTTACCATGTTTGAAAGAACAAAAAAGCAAGAGAAAACATTGCATACAAAAATACAGGGGGGGGGAGGGCACTGCCTCCCCTTGCCTATGCTACCGGCGCCCATGCATTTTTGCTGTACCTTGTAAAAGATCATTGATTTTCTAAGGAAAAAAATGTTTTCTGCAGGTAATTGGATTATGGAAGCATGTTAAAAATTAGTGTAAAAGCTTGGGCAATACCAGAGTATTTTGTGAAGAAAATTATAGTTTCAAAGGTCCTGAATTTTGTTTTCCAAATGTAGGAATGTACAAATCCTGTTTATACAATGTTTAAAAATTTTTATAGCTAACCTTTTTCTGCTTACTTTGAATGCATTGCTTTCTATTGTATCAAGCTGTGCACTATAGCATAAATTAGGAGCTGCTTTTAAATGGTTTTACCCAGGGCAATCCTGAATGTTGTACAACTTATATTCTCCTTCCTCAATCAAATGTGAGGTATTTTTTGCATTTTTTAAAATTTAAAATAAATTTAAACTGTTAGCACTTATTCTATTGTTTTTTGCATAGTTGTGAACTTTTCAGATTTAAGGACTAAATTTCTCTCCTTTCCAAATGAAGGTTCCAATTGGTTTCTTTTTTCGCATAATACAAAAAGACTTGTATGAATGCTAAAATGAAATGAGAGGGATATCACTAATTTTCAAAAGCATTCCAAGAAAACAAATCTTTCATACGAGATAGCAGTTTTTCCTTTGCAGCTTTTTAGCATTTGTCACAGAATTTTTTAACTCAGCTTAAACACTGTTCAATATATGTTACTATTACTTTAAATTATAAAAAAATTATGAGTATTTTTAATTTTTTAACACTTGATGAAAATTGGCACTTCCAGAAAACAACAAAGAAACTTAATACAGTTTTTAACAGTTACTAACTGGGTAGCCCAGGGGCATTAGGAATTAAGGCATAACTTGGTAGAAAAAAGTGTTTGCTGATGTTCGATCTAGTTTTACAAACTCTAATGCATAAAGTAAGTATGAATTTTAAAAATATGTTTGCCTATTATTAACAATTGCAGAATAAC
>JAWZYV010004474.1:0-11885 GCA_038373885.1 Cheiracanthium punctorium
TATTTATATATCTTGTTCAAATTTTCAATCGTTAATAAAATACTTTTTATTCATACACTCAATTTCAAATACATTTTTTAAACTTGCAGTGGATGACACTTGATGTTAATGCAGTTTTTTCAAATATTAATTCATTACTTAAATTTAATTAATTAATTTTAGATCCTGTTACGCGGTATTAAAAATGAATGAAAACAATAAACTAAACAAACAAATTGGATTAACAGTAACGACCCTTGCTTCACAAACGACCCTGAATTAATTAATCAATTTAATTTAATAAAAAGTAACTAAAATAAAAAAAATTGTTGACCTAAGTTAGAACTGACTTTAAAAATTTTTTTAATATTACTTTTTTTTGGTGTACTTTACTGATGGACAGTATAGCAAACAAAATTGTTAAAATAAAATTGTATGCGACGTGTACAACAGAGGATATAGTCTTTTTGTTCAATACAGTTATGTCTTCTTTCTTTTACTTTGAAACATGATGGGAACAAACAATACAATCTGCTTTACGAAGTGCATTTTTGATGTTTTACCATTGTAGATATTTTAAATGTCTGCTTTTCTTAAATACAATAGAAATACAATTGGAGATTTATATACAATAAATATATTAGATCATGAGCAGATATTTAGTTTTGATCCATATCACTTTAGGCAACAGCTTAATGTGACCATAAGTACAATTTTGAGCGGGACAGTCCCTCTTTAGGTAACTGGCCCACCAAAATATCGCATATTTAAAAAGAGTGCGACAGTTTCAGAAAACGAATGCGGGAGATCTAAAAATCATCCAACGGTAGTTCCAAGTAACTTTTAATAACAAATCTTTTATAATGCTTACTTAAGGACACATGGCACATAAATTAGCTTAAATTTTCAATTTTCGACCCCTCCCCCCAATAAATAAATAAATAAATGAATAAATAAATAAATAGAGCAGACTGATGAGATGATTACATACATATACAAGTTGTGTCAGTTTGGGATATATAAATACTCAAAATAGATCCTTAAACTGCAAATAAACATGGCGTATCTGCAATGAAGCTTTAGATCTTTGCCTTTGTCTCAAAAGTGTTTTTTGGATGCTTTGGTACACTTTTCTAAAAATCTGTTTCATGTTAACAGTTGAAACTTTCCAGAATTATTTAACTAAATTGTTTCTTTAGAAATACCTAACATTAGAGACCTGAGTGAAAAAATTTTGAAAATAATGATTTTTTTATATCTTTAATTTTGATGATTTTTAAAGTTTTGTAGTAAAATATTTTTAATTTTATTTCTTTTTAGCCACAATAAAAATTGCATCGTATTATTCTCAGATAGTATGTTTTCTGATACCATACCAAATTTTACGATAATAAAATCAATAGTTTTTTTAGAAAAGTGTACCAAACTGACATACTGTTCAAAAAATTTCGTAGAGATATGTAAAAAGTTACTTAGTTTGTAAAAACTAATTTATGAATAAAATTATTTTTTTTAAATTTATATATGGACTATAATGTGTATATACACAGTGGACAAAATTTTTTATTTGTAACTGCATTTTTAAATATATTACATGTCATTAAATCTTTTGCAAAAGCTGCCTCTTTTTACTCGTTAAGATGTTCCATGTGTCAAGTAGAAAGTATCATTAGAAATACCGCTCTCATCTAGAACGAATAGATGGCTGTTTTCTGTGCCCCAAAACTAGAAGAATAGATTGTAGAATTATGCGCGTAGGTAATATATACACCTGGTATAGACGAAATCCTTAAGAATTTCTAGTTCGTAGTATTCTAGATATAATCACACCAGAATGACTAGTTTGTGTAACGAGAAACTATCGTTCGATTGTTGGAGCACTAGAATGACCGTTTGTGAGACTACCCGCTAGCGTTCGCAGTGATTTACAGATATTTTCATCTGGGTACAAGCACCAAATTATAAACAAGAGATCTAAAAGTTGCATAAGTGGGTTCAGAAGTGTTTCGTTCTATGATCTAGTATTTATAGGGACTACACAGATTCATAAATTCTAGCTCGTATATCAATTATTTTCACTAAGCAAATTTTATTAATTCATTAATTAAATATCAATTATTTTCTAGATGACAACGGCATTTTTTTGTGCATATGAATAAATTATAGACGAGCACACACACACACAAATAAAAAGTCGCAATTTCTACAGCCATGTTACTTATGAAAGTTAATTTTCAGAAATCCGTGCTAAGAACTTCATTCGTACTTTAAAACCAACATGAGTAGCCCCCCCCCTTGAATACGCATACTATTATCGAAAAAATTAGTAGATTCCTGTCATGACTTAAGGTATGTTACCTTAAAAATTAGAGAAATTAGTAAATGTCCCCTTTTGATGGGGGGGGGGGGAAGGTCAAATGAAAACTGCATCTCTTATATACATACATAAGATGGCCTTCTTCCAGTTTTTCTACATCCTTTAGATAATGCACAGACTATTATCTAAAAAATTAGTGGATTCTTGTTTTGACGAAAGATGTGTGACCTAAAAAATTAGAGAAATTAATAATGTCCCACTTTGAGGAAAAGAAAATGCTCAAATGAAAACTGCATCCCATAAACACAAGACGGCGTTCTTCGATATTTTCTACATGCTAGATTCCCACTTGATCACTCAGTGATAGATTTACCTTTTATTAATAACAGAAAACATATAGCGCCTTAAGTATACTAAAAAGCTTAAGGAAAAAGGCACAAAAATGATTACATTCATTTAGAATTAAACATTAAAACAGAATTGCAAATGCTACTTAAAAAACTCCGCAATTATGACATTAAATTTCTTTAATGTCAGAGTTTGGTAGGGATGTTGTTAACCCTTCCCCCCATTTGGGCGGGACAGTATAGTGTGTGGGAAGGGATGCATGTATCAAGTGCGTTGGAAGTTCTTCGGCCAAGGCACTCCCCCCCCTCTAGGCAGATGCACCTCGTGTAGGCTTGCCGTATCACAAACAAAACAAATAATTTCGCTACAAAGTAATTGCGCAAGTGCAAGCGTAACGCTGGGCTCCAGCGGAGCATTCAAAGAACAATTCAGGGAAGCAACATAGTTCAGGAGAGTCTTCTCCATTGCAACTTTTTAAATAATGAGAGATAACAAATTAAACATGGATTCACGATTAAAAATGAACACGTTAAATAAAAGAACAACAACAAAAAAAAAAAAAAAAACAGGTGTAACCAATCTTTGATGACAGGCTTCGTGCTATTTATCGTCCCTTCCTAAAATTTATGGATCCACCATTGCCCAGCAGTACCATAACTAAGGCGGTGCTATTGGTGCCAGCGGACAGGGCGCAAAAAGGGCTAGGCAAAAATAGCAAACATAATCTATAAGCCAATCTATAGGCTACTTGCTTGAGTTCTCGACAGTGCGATTTTTGTGCTGCTTTAGCGAAAAATGAAAGAAAAAGAAAAAGTTGAATTTATTTTCTTTAGTTTAATTTCTTAATAGACACTCAAATTAATTTTGAAAATTTGACTTTTAATTTAAATTTTTCTTGTCGGGGGCGGTAAAATGCTGAATCTCTCACCGGGCGGCAACATGGACTAGTTTCCGCTCAGCACTGCCCATGTTCCACTTGTCAAACCTTATAACGAAAATTTTCAGCATTATGCAACAGTGTTAATGTAATGAAGCGTGCCTAATAACGCGGCAGCTGCTTTATGCAAGGGCCTGTGCGGCGCCTGCAACTTAAAACCACAAGTGAGGTTTAATTGGGGCCTCCATGTTTCCGGCGTGACTCTCTTGTGTTTATTTCAAGGATGATAACACCCCGTCCGTGGCCTTCGCGATCGCAGTGAAAACGGTGATTGCGCGTGACGTCATTCCCATGGTCGAAAAAAGAAATTATTCTCAAGTCATTAGACCGCGTTTTTATCCGCCCTTCCCTCCCGCAGATTTATTTATAACTGGAAGTAACCGGCAGAAGATGATGAATGGGAAAACGTTTTTGGCGTTTAAACGTAACGGACAGACGGCGCCATGCGCGTTCGCGCAACGTTTTGAGTGTTACGCTGTTTATCGTGCATGGCAAACACGTGATCGTTTCGTGTTAGGGATGAACGCTTTCGTGCGACGATGTGTTTACCTTGAACTTCATTAGAAACTATTTTGAATAATGGAATATACGTAAACGCTGAGATGTTTACGTAATCCTTATGCACGAAATTCCATAACTTATCAAAATGATTTATCGCATTAGGATTTGAAATAAATTAGTAAACATATAATCGTACAACATGCAATTCCAAGATTTAATTAAAATAGAGAACACAAAATATTAATATGACTAGCTGCGTGCTTGTCCTTCCTACGGAAGGAATCAGACGTTTTTCTTACTCATTCAAGGGAAATTAATTCCATCTTTACGAAATTTCAAAATATGAGAAATTCTTTCACTCTTGACATAGACTTTGCCTTTCAGATATTTACTTGAGATGTTATATAGAGTGACCGCAAAATGATAACACAAAAACTATGTGAGCGTTACTTGAGATCAAACAGAACGTTAAACGTATTTTGCAAACACATCAATTCACTTTCAAAGTGCTTTTGCAGGATAAAATTTTGTCTCTCTGGTTTAAGCTCTAAAATAACGTCTCATGATGTTTCTATTTTGTCTGTTTTATTTTGCCTTCTAATTCCTAAAGCGTAAACGATGTGTAATCTCAGTCAACACCTTGGTAAAACTTTACTATGCAAAAAACTCTTAAAATATTGTTGATATCGTACACATAGAAATTATCTTCATGAAACATTCATTGCTTTGTAAACTTTTTGGCTATCATGGCTGTCGTAAAATTAAATCCTAGTGAAGTAATTTTTCTGTAAAGGGCGTTACCCTCACTATGTTTGTGATGCAATTTGAAATTCGTAACACCAAAATCATATCAAATTCGCTTACGATTAGAATTTAAAATTAAAACATGATAAATATGATAAAGCCTAATTTCATATTTATCCTGATTTTTACTATAATAATAATAATATAACATACATGTAATAATAATAATATTACTATAATAATATATACACATTTAGCCCTTTAAATACCACACTATGATCCAGGAATAAAAGATATAATTAATTCATCAAAATTACATTTGAATACACCCATAATGACTATACAACAAAAAAATTGCCATTAAAAAATTTCCTTCACTGATTTCTTGGATGTTCCATTTTTGGAACATTGGCATGTAACTAGGGATCGACCGATACCACATTTTCGCCGATGACCGATACCGATACTTTACCTATAAATTCATTTTCAGAAATAGCCGATACCGATACTTTTAAGTTATGGTATCGGCCGATGCCGATACTTAACCGATACCGATACTTTACATAATTTAATGTCATTTAAACCCACATCTGTTGGGCAGTTTTTTTAACGAGAGTGTAGTTCTCGTTAAAATGAATAACAGAATGATGAAATTTGATCCCAGTAGAAAGCATTAAAAAGAAAAAGCAGTGGATACATTTTGAAATGTGAATTTACAGTATTTCTAGTCTTTCTTTTCTATTCAAATGATGCCGACGAATGGCCGAATTTATAAAAAGCTGAGCACTGGGAAGCGTCTTAGTGTGCAGGTTCGGAATTCTTTCTCCTCGATCTAGCGGTCTAGAGTTTTGGGCGATTTTCTCCAGATGTTACGTGAATATGCGTTAGACTCCCTTAAAAAGTCCTCCGCCCAAGCCCCCCCTATAGGTAGATGCCCCTCATTTAGGCTTGACAGAACGCAAACACGGGGGGTGGGAGTTAAAGGGGTATAAGATAATCCATTTCATTTCCAGTGCCGGCTGGTGCAAATATTTAAATCAATTTTTATTAACCTCTATTTTGTCGCCTAATTGTTGCTATGAGTTAGATAAAAGGTTTCCATATTAGACACTAAACAGCTTCCTGCTTGCTGTTACTATATGTGTCTTTCTTGCAATTTTTATTTAGATTTTCTTTAATTAGAATTCTTTCACACATGAAAATATTTCTTAGATTACTTAAACTGCATTAAATTGTGATAATGTATAAATTGTACAGTATTATGTAAGTACATATGTATTTAGATATTGTTCATTAAGTACGTGTAAATTCTTCCCTTAAAATGCAGAAGTTCACATTAATTATTGGTTTTATTTATCTGCTCCAATTATTTAACCACTAAGTGAATTATTAAATGCTTTAGCAAGATTTCTGTTTAATATGAACTCATATGATCATGTTTAAGTTCTTTTTGAAAATCTGAATTCTTTGACAGGGATTCTCTGGACAGGGTTAAGTCACAATTAATCCGGAAGGATCCATGTATTTGATCTTTTCCGTACGAAGAACAGGTACACACTTATTAGTCCTGTGTTTTCCTTACATATAAACCAAATAATATTCACAAGAAATATGTTTTTTACGCCAAAATTTGAAATAAACTAAATAATAAGTAGTATTACTAATTATACTAATACAGCTTTAACTTTTTAAATTAACAATATAAATAATTATTAGATATTGATAATTATTACACTTCTCAAAACAGAATGATACACAAATCCTACGTTCTCTCATTAATCTAATACATAATAAAATCATTAAGTGTTTGATAATTCGTACTTTTGATATTTTGTAATGTTTTAAAAATGAATCATTAACATCTGGACCAACATAATTAAAGACATGGGAGTCGCCAGTTTTCAAGTCACTGCCAAAAAGTTAACTTCTTTGCGACACAAAAAAAGGAATAAATTGTTTTTACATATAGGTTTCGCTTATAATTTTAGCACCATTAATTTTGTCATTGAAACAGCTACAATATGAAGCAAACTATTTTTGCTCGTTTTCAAGCTGCGCCTTGGAAGGTCTAAATAAAAGATGCTTTAAAATGACGAGATTAAATGAAGGTTAAAGAAAAATCCAAAAATGATAAACTAAATTCAATTTTCAAGTCTTAAAAAAAAGTTGCTACTTTATCCATATTTAATGAAATTGATCTTCAGTGTTCGGCGCGGTACGGTAAGCAAGGTCTGGGTGCCATCGTCGAAAGGGGGGCCATTTCGAACTAACACTGAGAAAATCTTGATCTAGAGCAGTGGTTCTCAAACTTTTTTGTCCTATTCTTCAAAAAATCTTCAACTAGATTTTTTTTTTTTTCGCGATCCACTACTACATAACCATAACCAATATAGGTTATATAAAATAGTATAGTTTACTATATATATATAATACTAAAATTTAATTTTTCCCACCACATTCTGAAGTTCTATAAGCTAAATAGAAGCAAATTCCCCAAACGTATTTCGAAGGCCGAAATATTACACTTTAACACACATATGGACAACCGCCGGCCCGCGGAACATTTGAAAACTCCGTATATACCATTCAATATCCCATATAAATCTCAATTATACGGCCCGCCACCTCGCTCAAATTCGCAGGTTTGGCCAACACCACCTAGATATACAATGCCTGAGAACAGAAACTTTCACGTCATCACTAGGTCCACTAAAATGACGTCATCATACATTTATTTTCACTAAGTATTCAAAGTTTGTGGTGAATTTACTCCCGCATAAAACATTTTAATGATTTAAGATACAAAATTTAGTTTTACGATAAATAGGAAATTTTAACTATCACTAATTGTGTAATATGATACAGAAATAGATCATAATAAATTATTTTTTATCAGACAGGTATTTTATTTTTTATCTTCAATTGAAAATACTTTCTAAAATTTGTAACATTCACCCGAAATTTTAAATAGTTTTACTTTGTGAAAGTAAAACTGTGATGACGTCATTGTAGTAGACCTATTGATGACATAAAAGTTTCTGTTCTCAGGCCTTCTCTATCTAGGAGGTGCGTGTTTGGCCCGCGACTTCGCTAATATCCTGAAGTTTGGCCCACAACTTTTCAAAGGTTGCCCATGCCTGATTTAGCACTTTAAAGTTCGTCATCCCCTGAAATATCAAACGATGTCAGGGACCGTCTCCCTCATCAATTTTGATATCTATATCATACCCAAGCCGAATCAGATGTCCTTGCGCCAATTTTTTTAAATAAAAATTTAAAGCATGTCTCTTAAGCGTGAAATCTATATCAAGAGCTAGACACTCTCCAACGATATCAAAAGCCTATATATACAGTAGAATCTCCCTATAACGAAGACTCCTTACAACGAATTTCTCCCTATAACGAAATTTTTCATGGAAGCGTAACTTTAAGGCTTAAATAACACTATAAACGTTCTCTATATAACGAAGAGCTTATCTTCCCATAGCGAATATTTCAGATTTACCTTTGATTTTTTTTTCTTAGTTTTGAAGCAAATTTTAATTTTCGAAAAGAGCACTTAGTGGAAGAGTAACAGATGATAAAAAGGAGACCAGGAAAGTGAAACGGAATCCAATAATGAAGACACTTCAACAGCGCCCGATTATGATCAACTGGGGGCAACGGGCATTGATAGAGTTTGGGGCCCCAAACTATGAAATTTTTTAAACTTTTCATAAAATTTTGATATAAAAAAGAATATTTCAGGAAAAACATTTAAAATTGAGGGCCCTTTCAAGTCGGGGGCCCTGGGTAAAGTCTCGATTTGCCCATATAATAACAAGGCCCTGCGCTTCACGACCAAAACCACATCAAACTTTAATGCTTCAAACTTTCAAAACCATTAAAAAGAGGTTTCTAAATGGAATAAAATGTGCCTCACTCTATTTTCAGCGGACTTATAAAATGTGAATATTTTTATGAAAATTTAAAATCACAGTATGCAAAACAATGTAAAATAACGGAATTTTGAAGTAAAATAAACGTAAGTGCACTACATATTTTATTGTCTAAATTCGTGGATTGTCCTTACTTTCGACCATTTCATTTATACAATTGAAAAGTAAGAAACCGTAAGTTTAACAAATTTATAATAAATACCAATTTATTTTTAATTGAAAGTCATAATTTAATACTTTTAAACATCGAATTAACTAAAAAGTTTGTAATATTTTCTGAAATAACTGCAAAAATCTCTGTACAACAAAATTTTCTCTATAGCGAATTTTTCAACTGGAACCGAGCGAGTTCGTTATAGGGAGATTCAACACATTGTGTCAACACAGTGAGAAAATAAACGTTTATAAAACTGAAGTAAAACTACAGCCTACCTCTCGACATTTGTTTTTTTTGCAATTCTTGCAGAGAGCGTATTTAGTTTTGGGCACCAATTGAAAATAATTTAGAAGAATAGGCGACTGTCCTGTTAAACTGCCATCTAACGATTCTTCGTCCATAATTTCGACCACACTTGGTGATACGACATCCATTTAGCGATGGTTAGAATTAAAAAAAAAAAAAACAGTTCGAAAACACTCTCACAAACAAATGTGCCAATGAAACGACGCCTCTCATCTCATTACCAAAATGAAGATTCTAGAATGGTGTTGCGCCTGCGTGGTTTTTTCTGAAAAGCGAAGTATCGGTTGAAAAGTATCGGTGAAAACGGATGAAAGCAACAGAAACCGATACTTTCCCGATACTTTTAGAATAGAAAGAACCGATACCGATACCTAAAAAAATTGGAGGTATCGGCGCCGATACTATCGGTCGATCCCTACATGTAACGCTATCTTCCCTTTTCTGTATTTGCTTCATGTAAACAACAAAACGCTGTATGATAACTCTAAAATTTTATGCAGTAATAAAGTTTTACTTCATAATTAGGTGCGAAGGGACTAAAATTTAAGCAAGACTCATGAATTGCAATTTATTATTATTGAAAATTGCAATTAAAAAAATTGCAATTTTAAAATTAGCATAATATTTTATAAGAAATGCAATGCGTAAATGTATAAAAGAACGATAAAAGCAATTTTACGCTTGCATACTCTTGACTAATAATACAGATAATATAAATGAATGCAGTTTTAAAAATGTCAGCTACTTGATCAAGAAATAATATAATATGTTATTCTTTAGAGGGTGCTTAGAATTTCAAACAGCAGTTCAAAAATTTTAAAACCCACTAAAGCACTAATTTCTTTTTTATAATTTTTTAGCACTTCTATTTTACAGCACTAATTTTTTTAGCAAACATCTATACAAGTTCTTACTGAAACGGCCTCAAAAATTGCAGAGCATAGAAAGAAAATCAAGCACGTGACTTGATGTCACTTCCTCCCATGAGTTCCCTCTACATAAAAAGGACTTAAAATAAACAAACAAACCCTTGTGAAGTACACATTCATTACTAACAGAAGAAACAAGTAGCTATCTGAGCTTAAATCAGAGGAATGCAGCACTAACTATCCACCTCCTTCTAACAAAGGGGTAAAAGATATGACAACTTCCCCTTACCCCCCACCCTCCCCCTCTAGTCCTCCACCCTTCAAAAATAAATAAAATATCGGTTATGCCTTTGACAGACTTATGCACTGAATCTATCAAAATCTAATAAAGGAACACAAACAACATATACATGAGACATCCCTGATTTTGTGTATCGTTACATGCCAATGTTACTTTTATGGAACATTGCACTTTTATGCAAGATTGAGAAAAGATACCTTGATATATTTTGAATTTTTAAAATTATTTCTTTGAATTCATCCATTGGAAATACAATAGAGGAATTTTCGGGTGAATTTGAATTTTTGGGAATTCTATAGAATTTTTTTTTTTTTTTTTTTTTTGTGTGTGTGTGTGTGTGTGTGTACTGTAAAAATAGTAAAAAAAGGCGATTTTTAGAAATTTTTCTGGGCTGAAATTTTTACATTTGGAAAATACTTAAATATCAAAAAATCAATCACACTTTCATTAATAAGCAGTATTTTTTTTCAAACTGATAGATATGAAAGTTTATTTTTAAAAGAATATTAAACATGATATTCCGGAAAAGGAACATTGGCATGTAAAAGATTAAGGTGGAGGGTGTGGTTTCTCTCCCCCTTTCAATGTCAATTTCTGTTAACAAAATGATAATGAAGTCTTTTTGTTGTCACTTTTTCCACCGTTTGGACACCCTCAGAATTTTTTTTTCTAATTACGACCTCTTTCATTACTGCCACTTAATCTTTCGAATTGAACAATAAAATGAAGACTAAGCTAATTTTTAAAGTTCTAAGTTTAGGAAAATGAAAATACATACTATGAAGCAAATAGACATTATTTTACAGGAGTTTTAAAAATTCTCAGATTCTTAATGCTACTGCAGCTTTGCAGTTTTTCCTCCGTATGTCTGCAACAGACTTTTCAGTTTATAGCAAACACTCACAGATGCAACGAACTTTTATCCTCCTACATGATACTTGTCCCTTTAACTTTTCATGCTTTTTTTACTGCAGAATTATTGAATACTTCCGTTGCCATGGAAAAAAGTAGACTTTAGTAAGAACGTTAAAAACTTCACGAATCAGCTATTCATATATTCAAAATGCTGTTTTACTGTTTTACTTTAAAATTTGTAAAAAGTCTCCTAATACTTCTTTGTCGTGTGTTATTGACTTTGAATGAAGGCTTAAATTTGTATATTATGATATGACACAAAAAAAAAAATAAAAAAAATAAAAAAAATATGACAAATAGATTTCAAGATGCGATTGTGAGAATTTGTAAAAGATGATAAGTAACCCTACATTTAGTCTCGTTTTAAAGTAGATTTTTTTTTTTTTTTTTCAACGGACAATTATTCAATTTCCTTTACTCTAGATGACGAAAATTGCAAGCTTTATATCAAACGAAGTCTTAAAGCGGCAGCAGTTGAATTCAAAATCGTTCTTTACTTAAAAATTCGTAAAAAAATCTCCTAATTTATGCTTTTTTCCGTTTTCCTTTTAAAAGAGAGCGAAATAAATGTTG
>JAWZYV010004475.1:0-11807 GCA_038373885.1 Cheiracanthium punctorium
GCACCCCCCGTTTAGTCAAACGCCTCATTCGCACCCCTTGTCCAAGATCCCCCCCAAATAGCAAGACAAAGTGTACATAGTTAGCCCCTGGTTAAAAGCGAAACATACAGATGAAATGGCTACACATAAGTTGAGAATACCCTGCCGTATTCTTGTTTTATGTGGGAAATATGGAAAATTTTTAAACTGAAAAAAAAAGTTGAGATGAAGGAACCATTTTATTTCTACAGGTACACAGAATATGTTTCTTTCATAGATTTGTTCTTAATTTTTCTCTCGGATATTTTTTACATCACCAAACCAGGTCTTTTTTCAAATTAATTAAAAAAAAAAATAAACCCGAATTTTTTTTTTTGGTGTCACCCGGTGCGGCCCGCACCCCCCACGCGACGCCACTGTGTGACGGTACAGCGTCACACAGTGGCTATGAACACAATTTGGAAGTTGTTTTTTTTTTTTTTTTCACTGTGTCAAAAAAAAAAATCCTGAATCTGTAAAGTATTATTGTGCATACCGCATATTAATACTACAAATTGTTTCTTTTCTATGAATTTTGTTAAATGTGTCAAGGACTTTTCGATCTCCTCTATATTTAAATATAGATCAAGATGAAATTTCTATTTATAAAATCCTACTGCCTAGTAATATTTTCATCATTTTTTATTTCTACTTCCAAAAAAAAAGTTTGTAATAGCATACAAATATTAGTGTAAAAAACTGATCATCAATAAGTATTTCTTAGTATCTCATATTCATAAGTAATTAATAGGGTAAATTAGAGTAATTATGACCAACAGAATTTAAAAAAAAAATCTATGTTAGTTTGATAAAACACTGTGAATAAAGCTTATGTGTTTTTCATGACAGGTATCTTGCACATTATTGATTTCATATATATATATATATTTTTGAAGGCATAGTAAAAGTACAGTGTATCAAAATTTTGAAAGATATTGGTCCCAAAAGGTATCGTTTCAACATGTAAGGCATGGAAGCCACAACAGATTTCGCGTGCACCAGCTCCCTTTAGTGTACACGCTCCCACAGCAGCCCTGTAAAGAAGATGTCGCCACACTCCCAAGCGCTCATCAATTGAATCTTTAATATAAAATACAAATGCAATAATCAATAGTCGTTACGATAAAGCCGGTATGTATATATTTTTATGATTGCTTATCTCCATATATCTCTAAATATGTAAAGTAAAAATAAAATTTCCCTGCATTTAATTTTGAATAAAAAAAATGCTGAAATTCGCTTTACTATAACTAGCTAGCTAATTTTATGTACTTATGAGAAACTAAAGTGTACGGTTGCATGCAGTTAAGGTTGAAAAGAAACTTTAAATTAGTAGTTGATAGTTATACAGGGTGCCCCATAATGATTGGGACAAACTTTAAGGGGAGGTAAGGCATGTAATAGGGATTCAGAATCACATAGCAATGAGGGGTCGGAAACGTCGTCTTCATGGAGCTTATAATAATCATTTTGGAACCAGTACTGAAATAATAGTGCATTTTTCGACCATTGATCGACAAAAAATTAATGTATATTTCGCAGAAAAACCGTGACTATAATTGATATTTTAAAAATTCTATTTCGATTCACGGATGAAATTTTTTTGCGACAAGTCCATTGCATATGAAACTTGGTTAAGTTAGAATAGGTGGTTAAGTTACCTTGATTACAATTTTTCGATAAAAACATCTTGATGTATTCATGTCCTTATCAAAAATATTCAAAGTTGAAAGGAAAACACAGAAAAAACTATTGCTTATATTCAATCCAAACATTATTCACCATTTTCGTTATTGTTAATTTAAAGTTCGATTTCAGTAGAATTTACAAATTTGTTTCATTAATCAATATTGAAAATATACGCAAAGACCAAAAACTTTATCTTGTTATCAAGAACTCATTTTGTTATTGTGAAAAATCGAGCTTTTATGCAGCTGGCGCAAAGAACGCTTCCGTAAACCATTTCCTTATCCCTTTTCTGTGGTTAATCAGATTAACTTGATATCAGTTACTGCAGAAACTTTCATTCACACACAGATTTACTTTCTAAGCTATAGATTCTATGCAATGGGTGCTCATTATTTTTCCACTCCTTTGCATAATGATACGCTGAATTTGAAAAATAATGCTGTTTTTTTTTCCTTTCATTTATTTAAAAATCTTACGTTAAATGTTTGATCCGTTGAGAACTGTTTTAGATAATTAGAACTTTATTCTTCAACTTAAATTTAGTCTTCGATGAAATATAGAGTGTTCCCTATAAAGTCCTTTGGCATCCCATTATCTTCAGAAATCTTTATTTTTATTATATATCTTTATAAATATTTATCTAAATCAATATCCTTATGATTAGTGAAATAGCTTACTTCAACATCTGATTATAACTATGGTTTAATGACTCTTAATTGTAAACTAAGTATACATTTTAGATTTAACCCTACAGTGCATACTGTTGCCAATTGGCTACACTCTCATTTTTTTGTAATAAAAAGAAAATGTTGTTGTTTTTGTCTAAAATATGCATTTAAAATAAATGTAAGATCTCATGGAAATAAATTTTAGTTTTTAAAATGTATGCCAGCATTAATTTTTGAGCAAACAAGCATGGATTTATAGCAAGTGTATCCAGTTCACTGAACAAATTTTAGCCGAATTTTTAATTGTTTCTAATTTTTATTACTAAATGAAAATAAACACAAAACTATTAAAACATTGTAGTATTGGACTAAATAAAGTAAAATTGGGTTATATTACATTCTTCGATTTTACGAGAGCTATAGGGTGGACATTATAATTTTTCGAATCTGAATTCATTTTATGATTTTTATGGGAAATTATATACTGATTTTTAAAAAACATTATTTTTCCCAGCATAAGTATAGCTAAATGAAGTTACGATTTTATTTTCAGCCCATTTTAAAAAAATCATGCATTGTAGGGTTAAAGTATTTTAAAATTCAAAATTAAACAAGATATGTTCAAGTGACCACAGGTGTCACGTAAACTGGCATCCAAGACTGATAATACAATCTCCAACAAACAGCATTCAAAGAACACAGCTTTACTACCTAAGCTTTATTGGAAAATTATAACAAAATTTCAATCTTCAATCTTTCATCTACTGAAAATAAATATGCGCTTGAAATTTTTCATAGCAAGACTCTTCCCAATGAATTTAATGAGTGCTTTTTGGCTATGTCCACTTGAGGTAATTTTTTGAACTAATTATTGTCTAATGCTTTCAAATAGAAAATCAAAGTGAATATCTCAATGTGACTATACTTTTTCAATAAGAATGCTCTTTTTTTATTTTTAGCTGGATTGATTTTCATGATACTCCTGATATATAATGAATTTAAATAATAAAAACTCATCGCTTCACACCGTATCAGCAGCCTATAAAGAATATATTTAACAATTAAATATTATAATCAAATTTATGAAAAAGAAAATTCTTAACACTAGCACCATATTTTTAAGCATCTAAACGTTGCCATCTTTAAAAAATAATTTTACTGTGAGATAAAATATCTAGAAATTTGCTTTCAAGGTTGAAAAATGTGTAATGCAGAAAATTGCAGTTTGATTCCTTGAAATTTTTAAGACATGAAAAATTATTATTATTTTCTTTTTTTTTTAGATTACTGCAATATTATGAAATATACTTAATCTTCAAATTTACATAATTTATCTTTAAAAAAATTGGGCATAAACTGCCGACCATGCCTAAAGATCAAATTTATCATATGCAATTTCACATGCAATTTATTACTCAACTGGTAATAAGAATAGTATGCGGTGTGAAACTAAATAAATCATAGACGAAAAGAGAAATTTGTTAGAAAATTTTCACATCTCAAGCAATATAAACGCGATGGTTATTCAGAAACTATACCGTAACAAGAGATCTTTGACGTGGATGGAATTTAATGTTTGCCATGAATGCGAAATCAGGTTCCAAAATCGCAGTCTAGTATAACCAAGTTTAAACAAAGTGAGTTGAAATTTTATACTTGCGCTTGAAAATATAACACATAAAAAATGATTTAGTTACGCGGTAAAGGGAAGTTTTATGTGCTTAGGAGATTAAAAAAAGAGATTTATAAAAATATGATTTAACTTCTGCATGTCCGGGGAAGCTTAAATAGGTTGATTTAATACATTTAGAAAAGCAATTTTAAGTGATTTACTGAGAAAGACGGTCGTTCTGTTTCGGGTTATTTTTGGAAAGAATATATCAAATACATCAGGAGATTATTTCAGCAGATGTTACTGCAGATTTTTAAACATATATGCTGCTTTCATACTATCTCAGCTGCCTTTCCAAATCAGAAAAATTATATAATATGTTTCTAAATATATTTAGATCCTTATATATAAATATATCATGAAGACGTATGCTACGCTCATTCAGCAGCAGGGATGAATTTTTGGGAGAAGCATGCAAATAACCTTGATTAAAAATGGGAATAAAAAAGAATAAATAATAAAACAGATCACTCGAGAAAAGCGCAAAACGAATGAAAAATATAGAAGCCATTGTGTAAACATTATACCTCGTCTATTATTAAATCAAAGAAACATTTACTTATAGGAGTTATCAAGTTTGAATGCATATTTATTTTATTTTATCTCGAAGACAAGTGTGATTTTGATTGATTTACTTTGTTTAACGAATCCGACATTGAGTTACTTTAAACTATTTAGATACATATAAAAGCATCAAAACAATGTGAATTTTAATGAAAAGATAAAATAATTAGACTTACCTGAGGAACCTTTGATAAACTCAAGAATCCCCCAATCGATTAGCAAGTCCCTTATTTGATATCATCCTAATTTCAGCGTATTAATTAAATGGTCGTTACTAACCCTTTTTGAAAAATCTGCCTAGCACCGCCCATTGACGCATGCGTACATTGACTGCTGAAAGATTGTGACTGATTCTAAATTTAAATAATGTTCGATTTATTCTAAAAGGCATTTTGGTAAATCTATTTGGCTGTGTCAAGCAAACTTTTGTCAAATCAACTAAACAAAACTACCAAGCTGTTCAACCAAAAAAGTTTCGTGAAATTCAACAAAACACTTTTTAACGTCTGAAAAAATACTGAATAACCATTTTACATTAGGAAACAAGTTTCAAGGGCGGTTTTTGTACCCGAAATGCTTCATCCATGGACTAATAATAGTCCATGAACAAATACTTTATAACCGTATTATATTCGGGAACAAATTTGATGCACGATTTTTTTACCAGGTAATGGTATTCCAATGAGAAATAATATTTCATGAAGTAATTCTTCATAACCGTTTTACTCAGGTGAACATGTTTCAAGTGCAAGTTATTGTACCAGGTAACGTTCTATCCATGAAGTGAGTTACACATTGATATCATTATATCCTGATATCTCAATTGATTAAATTTGACATCGTATAATAAGCGAATTATTGATTTTATACTTTTCAATTATCTAACTAAATCAAATTTCTTTACTGGATAATTCAAATTTTCTGATTGACTTATAGAATGTGTTTGTATCATTCTAATCAATCAAACTAATTAACAAACTATTTCAATAAATTATGCTATAGTTCTAGCTTTGAATAAATATGTACGTCTTCTTTCGATAATTTTACATATGAAAATATTTTACACAAATGACTGGATTGAATAAGCTCTGAAATTTTTCGTTTTCCATCAGATTCAAGCAGTTCGTATCCACTATGTGTGTGCGTGGGGGAGGGAAGTTTTTCTTTGCTCGGCGGAGGATAGGAAAGCCGCTCAATTGCATTTGCTGCATTCATTTCCGGAGTCACAAAACTGCTGACTTTGCGACTCTATGTAAACTCAAATAGTTTAATAAAAAATATAGTTTAAAAAACCAAAAAACACGCTTTATTGATAAATTGAATTAATTAAAAAGCGAAAAATAATTCTTAACATAGAAATAAATTAATGAACGAAAAATAGTATTATTGTGAAAAAAGCGTGGGGCGCTTTGTGCTATATTTTTTGAATCATTTTTATACTAATCGTACCGATCGAATATTCTCAAGAACTGATATATGGAGCATCCCACGCTTTTTTCACAATAATACTATTTTTCGTTCATTAATTTATTTCTATGTTAAGAATTATTTTTCGCTTTTTAATTAATTCAATTTATCAATAAAGCGTGTTTTTTGGTTTTTTAAACTATATTTTTATTTTTAACTTTTTAGTTCGATTTGCTATAAAAGCGTGTTTTTTAGTTTTTGTTAAACTGTATGTATTTAAAATTTATTTTTAATTTTCGATATCTCTCTTAAGACACTAACGAACACTAAGTTGGAAAGTATAAACTGTGAAATAATTTATTTTCACTGTGCACCAGTGACGTAGCCAGGATTTTATTTCAGGGTGGGCTGAGTATCAAATTTAAAGCTAAAGTTCAATTGTAAGCTAAATATCAAATTGTAAGCTAAGTAAAGGGTCCCATTTCTTGGGGGGAGCAGCCCCCTGAGCCCCCCTCTTGCTACGCCCATGCTGTGCACCAAAGTATTAATCAACCTGCAGTTAAATGCTACCTTCCTCACTAAAAAGGAAAAATAGGTCTCTAATCAACAAATAAAAGCGTGTTAAAAAGAATGGCCTTAACGTGTTCTTGTACTCAACTCTTCCATAATGTGATGGATCACGATATTTTGTAAAAATAAAAATATTGCCTCGACCAGTATTCGAACCTGGGTTATTGCAGCCACAACGCAATGTACTAACCACTATACGATCACAGTAAAAAAGGTTTTCTTAAGATTGTAATCTTTGTAAGTGTTCTACTTTCAATCAGGATAAGAAATGAGGAAATTATTTAATCCTGGCGATCCTGATCAGAATAATGAGATAAACTTATAAAATTATTGTATTGTCATCGATCTTTGATATATCTACAAAGTTTAAATTAAATCCGACCGTTTAAAGTGGGTCAAAATCGAGTTTAAAAGAGTCGGTTACAAATATACAAGCATACAAACATACAAACATACATACAGGTGAAGCTAATAAAAGAGTGTTAAAAAGAGAAACAGTAAAACATGATTGATCATTTTAAATTAGGTTTTTTTACTGAAACAAGCATTACGGCAGAACTAGATATATTTTACTTCAAGCTTTTTTTAGTTTGGTCCATGTTTGTCGTTCCAGTTCAAATATTGCATTAGGACTTTACCCCACTTCTTATTGACCGATTAAGCTGAACGATTGCATACCCGTGCCATGTACCTCCCATGACATTCGGCACTGTTTTTAATTTTTTGATACTCTTTTTTTATTTTCAGTTATTAAATATATTGTTCCAAAAATGGTGTTTCCTCACTCATACGATTAGCCCAGACAGCAAATAGCTTAAATCAAGCTTGACATTTCTTTGAATTTGACGTATTAATACAAGTTTGACAGTTCAATTCATTTTAAGCTTGCAGCAAGCTTGGAGAAGTCATTTGAACCGTCAAGCTTGAATATAACTTGATTACTGCTTCATTTAGAAAGCCACATCCACATAACAAATAATTTATCACCAGTCATAAATGTACTCCCAGACAGCACAGCAAACTTGCATCAAACTTGCAGCAAGCTTGATTTATCAAGTCAATAAACTTGAATTAAGCTTGAAAATTTCAAGCGTGTAAGCTTAATGCAAGCTTGAATCAAGTGTTCAAGTTTACACTTGCCTAGCTTGCATTAAGCTTGACATAGCAAGCTTGAATCAAGATTGACATAGCAAGCTTAATTTCAAGCTTAAAAAATTTTCCTAAAAAATAACTTCTCAAATACACGGGGCGCCCGTCGGAGAACTCGCCCCACATATTTTATTTTTCCACGCATTTTCCCCTATATGCTGAAATTTCAAGTTAATTTAAACTGTTTCCATCAAGCGTCCGCGATCGAACTCGGGACCTAAAGGTTGGGAGGTCAGTGTCCTAACCATTCCGCCAATCTGCCTTGCGCTGGCATGACTAAGTTTGAAGTGACTGTTATGGTTGTCATGCCGTTTTCCGGCGAGATCGATGAGTGCCCGATGCCGATCTGTTACTTTTATTTTTCCATGGGATGAATCAAAACTAAAATAATGTTATGTGTGATTTATAGACTCTACTAATAGGGAAACAAGCATAACATAAACTTAAAAGCAGCACACGTTTTAAAACTTTCAATATCGCGACACTCGTGTTGGGCAATACTGGCCAAAATCGAAACAAACGACAGATTTTGAAATCAATTTCGTAGTATAATTGTATTTTATTTTGAAGAATTTCCATATTTGGAAATATAGAATCTTTTTCTTACTGATAATAAATTATTTAACTGATAATAAATTATTTGTTATGTGGATGTGGCTTTCCAAATCAAGCAGTAATCAAGTTGTATTCAAGCTTGACAGTTCAAATGATTTCTCCAAGCTTGCTGCAAGCCTAAAATGAATTGAACTGTCAAGTTTGTATTAATACGTGCAATTCAAAGAAATGTCAAGCTTGATTTAAGCTTATGTGCTGTCTGGGCTTAAACATAGAATTAAAAAAAAAGATTCTATATTTCCAAATATTGAAATTCTTCAAAATAAAATACAATTATACTACGAAATTGATTTCAAAATCAGTCGTTTGTCTTGATTTTCGCCAATATTGCCCAACATGAGTGTCGTGATATTGAAAGTTTTAAAACGTGTGCTGCTTTTAAGTTTATATTATGCTTATTTCCCTATTAGTAGAGTCTATAAATCTCACATAACATTATTTTAATTTTGATTCATCCCATGGAAAAATAAAAGAAACAAATCCGCATCCGCCACTGATCAATCTCGCCAGAAAACGGCGTGATAACCATAACAGTCACTTCAAATTTTAGTCATATCAGCGCAAGTCAGGTTAGCTGAGTGGTTAGGACGCTGGCTTCCGAAACCTTAGGTCCCGAGTTCGATCGCGGACGCTTGATGGAAACAGATTAAAATAACTTGAAATTTCAGCGTAGAGGGGAAAATGTGTGGAAAAATAAAATATGTGGGGCGAGTTCGCCAACGGGCGCCCCGTGTATTTGGGAAAATTTTTAAGTTTGAAATTAAGCTTGCTATGCCAAGCTTAATGCAAGTTGGGCAAGTGTAAACTTGAACGCTTGCATTAAGCTTACACGCTTGAAATTTTCAAACTTAATTCAAGTTTGACTTGATCTATCAAGCTTACTGAAAGTTTGATGCAAGTTTGCTGTGCTGTCTGGGAGTAACTTCCTAGTTACTGATCGGGCATTTTTTATTTTTGCATCATCGGAAAGTTCTTTTATTTCTGAAACAGATGAAATCAGTTTATATCCTTTAGCTTAAATTTTTAATTTTTGGCGAATCTTCGAAAGAACGATATATTACTGCCTTCAATTTCTTTACATCCTGACATCCAATAAAACTACACGTTCTACCTATTCGAAAATTCCACTGAATGCGAAGTGTCCTTTCCTAAATCGTTTCATATAAAAACGGTAAAAAGTATGAAATATTTTATTTTCGTCAATTTTTTCATCAAAAGTGTAGAATCAAGTAGTAGAATTTGGACGTGGCTGAAAGTAAAATCATTTTCCCCTTTTAGTGTGAAGCCACACCACCTATTAAGGCTCGACGAATTAAGCAATTTTTGAATTGTTTGTTCAGCTCAGATCCGATACGCTTTTGAGAATGGACTGTCAAGTCTAATAGCAAAGGTTAGATGCTTTCCCATGGGATTTATCAGTGGGGATTGACTTTACTCAAGTCTCAGATTTTGAGCAGGGTATAATAGTCCGAAACTAGGTGTGCAGCAAATGGGGAACGGGCTCGAGGAGATATACTGAAGGGGGGGGGCGTCAAAATGGATAGAAAAGCGCACCAAATTTAAGGTTTGCGTTCAGGGATGTGATATCCAGTTGCGGCTATCAGTTCAAACGCTTTCTATTGCCTGTTTTACGGTAGCCGTGAATGCATGAGAATGAAAAATACGAACGTGAATATGAAATAACAAAACAATACAAGCGACGTCTTGCATAGTCTAGATATAAATACGAACTTCCAGACTAAAAAGACTTTCAGACCAAAAACTTTCACTCAAAAACAACTTTCAGACTAAAGAATTAAATGAATGTAAGATTTTAAAATTTTTTGAAAACCAAGCTTTTTATTCAAAAATGGTATAAAATACTATAGCACTGCACACCTATACTGTGCGTGTGACTGCAATCTATAGACAATTACCAAAAATACAAGGGCATCTGTACCGGGTGCGGCGACTCTATTGGAATTACCCTGTACAATTTTTAAAAGCTTGAGGCGTTAATACTTCTTTTGACCTCATGGAAATATGTAGTTTAGCGCCTCAAGCTTGTAAAAATTATATATATTTTTTTTACATTTGAAAGTAGTATTTAATAAATTTTATAAGTACCTCTACAAATTATCAATAAGCTTGGAGGAATTTATGTATTGCAATAAGTGTTTGAGTTTGAACATTTTTTCAAAATTACCTTATTCCTTTTATTTCATCTTTCAATAAAAGGCTTGATTTCAAAAATATTTTTATCTTATATTTATATAAGAGTACTTTATAGATGTATGCGGAAGAAAATTTATTTTGTATCTGTTATTGCTAAAATAGAAAAACCAGTTATTCTACAGATTATTTAGGTCAGGTGCGAATTTATTAGGATGATCCATTAAATTGCCGAAAATTGTTTAATTTCTCAATATGCTTAGGTTGCCTGCAAATCACCAAAATAATCTGCAAATTACTAGGCACTCGTTAAATTGAAAATAAAATCTTTGCTAAAACAAGAGCAACGTTTCTTTATGCTTATATTAACATAATGTTATTTATTTATTTTTCGTCCCCTAAAGAATCAACTTAATACCATAAAAAAATCCACAAATTAGCTGATAGAATCAATCATCAATTAATTAAAAGTTATAATACAAAGAACCAAACAGTTTAAAATATTCTTACAGTTAAGGAAATGAATTCGGGAAACATATTTTAAAATTATACTTACTCACAGTGGCGGATCCACGGGGGGGAGGCTCTGGGGGCTCGAGCCCCCCCAGAGCTAGAAATACACTATGGATTAGGGAAGTAAAAAAAAATTATAAATTTTTACATGAACTGAAATTTAAAAAAGTAGCACTGTATGTACAGTTGACTCCCTGTTTAACGACGATCTCTTTCCAAAGACGATATTTCAAAGTCCCAGCAACTCCAACGTAAAAAATTTCTATTCAAAGACGACGTCGTTTCTGTTTAACAATGATTTTTTTTCTTTTAATCTTACGCTACAGGAACAGGGGAAAACTTTTTTAAGAGTGGGGAAAAAGTGTCGCGGAATGTCAAAAGTGCAGTTCGTAGGACAACCTCAACTACCTGAGTGTATTCTCAAAGGTATTTTAGAAGCAAAGAGAAAATTATTGAAGCAGCACAAAAATTTAGTTCGGGATCCAAATCCAAACGGCCAAAAAGTCAATGTGGCCGATTGGAAGAGTTTGCCAAGGCACTTCTGCATGCAAATGGTTGCATGAAGCAAGAGAATCCAACATTCTAATTTCTGGGCCCCACCATGGCCGAGTGGATAAGGCACTCGACATGATAGACGGCTGAAGTGTGAAGGTCCCGCGTCTGAGCCTACCGCGCGGCTGTCTTACTATCTGGAGTTTTTCCAGATGGCTTTCTCCAGATTTAACGCGAATACGCGTTAGAACCTCTGAAAAAATCCTCCGACCAAGGCAACCGTCCCAGGATGCAGATGC
>JAWZYV010004476.1:0-11018 GCA_038373885.1 Cheiracanthium punctorium
GAATGGACTTTTTGATATTACGATTTGTGGTGATTACTATTTATTGTAATAAAGAGATATAGCAAAATGGATATCGCTTTATATTGTGTTCAATAACCATGCATACCGAATTTCAAGGCAATCGTTTGTACGGTGCAGAAGGTCATGCGGCGTAGCGCAATCTAGTGGCGAGTTTTAGCAAAACGGATACGGCGGAAATATTCTTCGCATTCAGATATCGATGAATACAAAATTTCAGGATGATCGGCTGGACAGCCCTGAAGTTCATATGTTGACGCGACATCTAGTGGCAAATTATATAGGAAAATGGATAGCGCCAAACTCTTCCCCGTGTTCAAATATCTATGTATACCTATTTTCATAGCGATCAGTTGCACAGCCAAGAAGTGATGCACTGCAGCGCGATCTAGTGGTTAATTAAAGTAATGATTTGCTACAGTGCCGTCAAGTGGCGAGTTATAGCAAAATGGATAATGCCAAAATATTCTCATTGTTCAAATAGCTATTTATACTGATTTTCATAGCGACCGTTTGAATGGTCAAGATTTTGGCCTGCTGCAGCGTCATCTAGTGGCGAGTTAAAATAATAATGCATTGCAGTGCCATCTAGTGGTGAGTAACATCAAAAGGAACACAGTTAGAATATATTCTTCGTGCTGAAATGTGTAAGTATAAGAAATTTTATGCCGGTCAGTCGAACGGTATAGAAGTTGACGCGTTGCAGTGCCATTTAGCGGCAAGTTACAGCAAAATGGATAGTGAAAAATATTCTCCGTGTTCTAATATCCGCGTGTACCAAATTTCATCGAAATCGGTTGGACGATATTCGCATAGTAAACGGCTAAACGGAATAGAATTCGACGCTCTGCTGCGCCACCTAGTGGCAAGTTAGAGGAAAACGGATAGTATAAAAAGCTTCTCAATGATAAAAGACTTAGGTGAACCAAATTTCATGGTGCAATGGTGCTAGAGTTTTTCAACCTCATACACACATACCAACATTCATTTTTATCTTTAACCAGTGTCATTATATATCCCAGTCTCAAATAAAATCCAGTTTCAAATCTAAGCCTCGCCAAAGTGCCAACATACGCCATTTTGCAAGAGTTTTTTCAGGAAATCATTCGAAGCATTGACTTGCAGCAATCAATATGGGAAATGGTTCGGCCGCCAAAAAGTAAAGCAAGCATTTATTTGAAAAATGGAATCCCTTAATACAGCCGAATTTTTAAAATTATCAACTATAATGTGTTTTATTCATCGTTACTCCGATGTACTAAGTGAGAAGATTTCAATTTTCTGAAATTTGGCGGAATTCCCCCCACTTAAATCAATGTACTCCATCGACGAGAATTCTGAAGATATATCGCTTGAAATCGATTAATGACTGCATTATTTCTTCACGGATCATTAAAATTTAACGCTTTATTCTAATAAAACCTTTGCACTTGTTTTCAAAAATATATTTCCTTAAGCTTTCAATAAATTGCGCCAAGCCGAAAACTGTGCAAACCGCTAGAACTCACTTTCTCAAAATCGGCATTTGAGCCATTTTATTTTTTCGCCAAACTAAAAAAATTTACCTATTATTTTCGGAAATCTTCAATTCTTATTGTTTTGCGTATAAAACATTTCATTCCTACTCCTATTTCCCATGTACACGATATTATATTAAAAAATTAATAATCTTACAAATATAAACTAACAAAAAAAAATCATTATTATTCTTTTATTTTTACTTTGAGAATTTAAAACATCTTATTCGGCAAAATCGCCACACATGGCAACCACGATCTTATTTCACACTTTTTTCACTACAGGGGTTACAATTACGGAAAGCTTTTTGCGTGGAGAACATAAAAAATCTCTTAAATTCCGGGAACGGGTGGACTTTCAAAGTTTTAAAGTGGACTATGATTTATTCTATATTATTTTACATATCTGTGCAAAATTTCAGGCTGATATGTCCATTTTTGTGGATTTGTATACAACTCAAATCCACAAACAAACAAACAGAATTTCATTTTTATTTATAAGATATTCTGTTTAGCTTTCTATGTTCATAAATGTAAGTATCTAGTCATTCGCTGAATCTTAATGGATTCTTCATGCTTTGTTAGCACCTTTTAATGTATGCATATATAAATGTATTTCATGTTTGTAAACTTAATTGATAAAGCTCAATACAATGTTTGCCGTAATAAACTGTAAAAACAGGTCTAGAATAATTTAATGTTTAGCAGAAATATTGAACTGCGCACTCCAAAAATCCCCTTGATAATATATTTTTCTTTAAATAGAATTTTTAACAAATTCACAAGCTGCACCTTAACAGCAACAAACAGAATACCGCTTTTAATTACAAATAATTTAAGTAAGCGTAGATTAAAAATGCTCTTTGTAAAAATTTTCCCAACTTGAAATTTCGACGAAGCTGTTTGATCTTAAGACATTCTTGACTGCTTGTGTGTGTGTGCTAATCAACGACGTTTTATGAAGAAAACACAAGTTTATTAAGATTGATTAAAGTTATAATAAAGGAGCTGAGTTTGCACTAATTAGAATACTTCTAACTTAAAATCTGCTGAAAAGGGAAAATTGATTTCTCGATATTTGCAGTGACAGTTTGTAATCATTTTGAGAATTTATTTTTCTTTATGTGCAGATATGCAAGCCAAAGAGTGTTGAAATTAAAGTATGCAGTTGCCATGAATATTTTATTTAGTGAATAATAGTTATATCTACTTAGAAATATTTATATAGAATTCTATATAATGTTTAAGAAATCTCTTTGATTTTAATCAGAAATTTCGAGTCTTAACTTCCAAACACAAATACGTATATATATATATATATATATATATACATATATATATATGTATATATATATATAACTCGTCTGTTCGAGCTACGTCAGGGGGAGGCCGCCCTGAACCCCCCTAACTTTTTCGTTTCATTATTGTCATATTAAAACGATATTAATTCACTATGTCATTTTATCTCTCATCTTTTGTGTATTTCGCCTAGTAACATTATGTTGAAATTCTTATGAATGTAACCTATTTATCATGTAGAACGACAGTTCTACTAGTGACGCAGCCAGCCCCAACCAACCAACCGTAAAATTTCGCGGCACTTATATATACTGCTAACTTTTCTATTTTCAAAAGTGTCTCATCTGGATCTCGGAATCCGCTCTAACGAATTTTTTACAATTAATATATGATTTTAATCGGTGCCAAATTCGATGAGTGACGTTGCCGGTTAAGCTAGGAAAACTCGTTTTTTTTATTTAATCCGCTTCAAAGAGGGAACTATTTAACCCGCGTAAGGAAATACGGAAAATGATCTCGTTTTAAAGGCGATAAACAAGGCAGGAAGTAAGAATGTAGTGCTGTAGATCCGTGATAGAAAAATACATGTGATGCATATTCTACAGCTTACGAAATATTGTAACAATAGATTAAAGCTGTTGTGAACTAACAGTATCTTAATATATTTAAAATACTCAACAATATTTATGTCACATTTTTATGTCGCATTGTTGGGACACATCTTTCAGACAATTTTCAATATAGGGGGTGAGAGATAAAATGACATAGTCATCAATATTGTTCTGAAATTTCAAATTTGAAATTTCCATCACAAAATTTTCATTTCAAGTTTCAATAATAATTGAAAATAAAAATGTGTTCATTGAATATATGCATATATACATATATATATATATATATATATATATATAACTCGTCTGTTCGAGCTACGTCAGGGGGAGGCCCCCTGAACCCCCCTAACTTTTTCGTTTCATTATTGTCATATTAAAACGATATTAATTCACTATGTCATTTTATCTCTCATCTTTTGTGTATTTCGCCTAGTAACATTATGTTGAAATTCTTATGAATGTAACCTATTTATAGAAAATTGCATGTGATGCATATTCTACAGATTATGAAATATTCTAGCAATAGATTAAAGCTGTTGTGAACTAATAGTATTTAAATATATGTAAAATACTCAATATATATATGTCGTATTTTTATGTAGCATTTTTGGGACACATTTTTCGGATAATTTTTAATAAAGGAATTGAGTGATAAAATGACATAGTCATTAATACATATTCTCTAAATTATCCCCATCCAAAAATATTTTAATGCTGATATGATTCCCCTCAATTTTTTCAGAATTAAAAAAAAAGAAAAAATATATAGAGGTCTCCCAGGTAACTGAACTTACATGAAATGGCCAAAATAATGTGAAATGCGTAATTTTTATTTTAGCTACTGTAAAACGTATGAAATTTCAAATTGCATTTTTCCATTTTTAAAGGCTGCTTATATGTAGTCTAAGGCAAATTCGCGCATTATTTACATGTTCGCGCATTATTTATCAACTACATTTCAAATAGATTTTGATGATTGCATTTCCTAAACTTCTTTCTGTGCGTCTCTACAACATATAACAATTTTTTTTTTTTTTTATCTTCGTTCTTTGTTGCATAATTAAAGTACATAAGGCATGTTTTTAAGAAACAGTGTACCCTTTTTAAAAGACTGCGTTTCAGGGCAAACTTTAACTGGTAAACTGAGGGAACTATCTTCAATTTTAGCTCTTCAAAAGAAACTTTAAGAAATGCACTAATCATTCACTTTGAGAGGAAGTATTTCTAAAAGAGGTGTTCTCCTTTCTTTCTTTATTCTCAAAAATAACTTTTTTTTTTCTAGTCAGAAATAAGATCTGAAAACAGGCTAAGTCCTGCAAGTTCTCCTTTTAAAATACCAAGAATGACATAACTCCTTTTTAATGTTTTATTGCTCAATTGTTTTTCTTCATAGTCGTTCAACCTTTGAGTCTAAGACACCCTTAGTGGGTAGACAAGTAAACTAAAATTGAATATTATGCAAACACGGCAAATTGAGTAATTGTTGCATACCTGTGTTAATGCCGTTGTGTCTTCAATCCCATTAAACAAAAATTCCATTTTCAAGACACAAATGACTTTTGACATAAAGAAAACCCTGTGAATAGAACCCTGGTTTCTGAATGGTAAACTGATTGTCCAGTCCCGGGCTGGCCAAATTCCTCTATGCGGCAAACTTGGCACATTCGATAATTTCATATAGCTTATTGCATCCTTTTTCTTACTTATGTGATGAAACAGATTAAAGACTTTTGCAATATTTTCGTGTCCGAGATATACTATAATTCATGATGTCACGTTATAATAATGAATTCGTACCTTTCAAGATACACTGCTCATAACAATTAAAGGATATTGCGGTTTTAGGTGGATCTTGTGGCTGGGAAACTTTTTAGCTGATTGATACATGGTCGACAGACGTAGTAGGTTATATGAGAAAAAATTACACATGTTTGGCAGAAAAAAATGCATTTTATTGCGCATTTGTGTAGAAAAGGAAAAACGCAATTTGTACATATGAGAAAAAAAGAATAAGAAAAAGGTGTTTTCTTCAAAGGAAATCATTTTCAGTAGGGGGTATGGCTTCCACGGACGGCCAGAAACGTTGAACACCTTTGAGGCATGGAGTCAACGAGGCTATTAATCACGAGTTGGGGTATTCTGTTCCACTCTTCCAGAACAGCTCTTTCCAGTTCTTCGAGAGATTGTGGGGGTGGTTGGTGGTCAGCAACTCGTCTTCCTAGAGCGTCCCAAACGTGCTCTATTGGATTCATGTCTGGAGAACACGCTGTCCATTAGATTCGTACGATTCCTTCCTCGAAAAGGAAATCCGCCACCAGGTTAGCACGATGTGGCCTGCAGTTATCGTCCATTAAAATGAAGTCATCTCCGATTGCTGCAGCGTAAGGGACTACAATAGGTCTGAGGATCTCATCCCTATATCGGCGACCAGTCAGAGGTCCATCTCGAATGATGTAGAGGTCTGTGCGCCCGTCAATGGAGATGCCACCATACACCAACACTCCCCCACCGCCAAAGCTGACACTTTCCTCTACGAAAGCAGGATTATTCCTACTGCGACGGTCCCTCCAGATGAAAATACGCCTATTATCAGGATGAACTGAAAAACGGGACTCGTCAGGAAAAGAACATTGCTCCATTCATTTCTCCTCCAGTTCACATGCTCTGTTGCCCACTCCCTGCGGTCGCGACGATGCCTTGATGTTAGTCTAACACATACCATCGGTCGGCGAGCATACAGACCTACACCATGGAGCCATTTTCTGACAGTTTGAGTTGAAACCGTGGTGCCAGTAGCCGAGCGAGGGTGTTGTTGGAGAAGAGTAGCGTTCATATTCCGGTATCTCCGAGCCGTTAACACTAAATAACGATTTTCATTGGGCGTTGTTGCCCGTCTACGACCTTGCCCTGGTATTCGGCCTGCACTTCCAGTCCCCAAAAACCGGTTCCAGATCCTGGAAATCACACTTTGTGACACTCCAATGGCTTGCGCTACTTCGGCTTGAGTTTGGCCCCCTTCTAACCTACCGACAACTCTCTCCAAGCTTCTGAATCGGTTAAATGACTTCGCTCAGACATCGTACTTATCGAAACAAAGCAGTCACTGAATGCCGATCATCCTTGCCTTCATTGTCTTATACTCAGTTGAAAGTCCAATTTCATTCGCTGCCGCTGAAGCGACGTTTTTGACGTCGATCTCAAAATTAGCATACTCCACAGTTTAAAAATCAGAAAAATTTGCATTTGTGATTCTCTTCTTCCATTTTCGGCAGTGTACATTATCATAAAAATTTGAACCGTCTCTGAACCCTTAACAAATATCCAGAAATTTAATTCTAGAATTATCTTCCTGAGAACAATAATTTCAATCTCATATTCGCATGTCATTATTTTTCCTCCCATAAACCAAAACCTTACCTATAATCATACTTTCCAACTCTAACTCCAAACATAAGCAATTAAAAACGATGCTTGAGTTGTTTAGCGCGTCTAAACTAGGCGGTGAAAAAAGTTAGCGCATGGCATGCAAAAGTTTGGCTAACCCTGATTTAATCCAATCATTAATGACGCAAGATTAAAATACTGTGAAATTATCCGTAGGTAGTTTTGTAGCAATTCTTAACTGATAACAAATCAAAATTTTAAAACTGTCTGATGCTAAAATTTTGGGAACAAAATGCTTTTCTGGCCCATGCTTGTTCAGCTTGTACCAATTTCCTCAGAAAGGGGACGTAATGGTTGGCGCGGCGTAAGGTCATAACCGTCTTCCAGTTCAAGAGATGCGAGGCGGCTCGGGACTCTGCCATAGCCCCGGCCGCCCACTGATAGTACTCGTAGTCGGTCCAAGCAAAAGGAGAGATCTTGCGGGTTTACGAAGACATAATTTTATTTGATTTCACACAGCTTTACATCGCAAGTGAAGTCGAGAAGAATATATGCTCCTAGCTGCGTTTCAACTTATATAACCTGGGATCACGTGTTCTATACAGTATCACATGTGCCAAAAGAGATGCATTTATTGGTTGTTACAAAGCCCGGGTCTGCTAACCCAAGGAAATTCTTTCGAGGTATGGCGACTGCAGACCGTGGGAAACAGGGGAGATATATTACTTGCGTTTGAATTAAATTTAGATCCTGATACAAAGCCTTTGTTAAAAACGAAAGTTACTACGCCCTGAAGAATTTTGAAGCAAGCAAATAGAAATTTTGAATTTTGAGAGGATGTTTAATTTATATGTTACTAGCTGCGTGCCCGTGCTCCGCACGGTAGAGAACGAAACATTTTCTTACATGTATAGTTCGAATCGATTCCAGTGATTTTGAATCTAAAAATAAACAAAATGATTTGACTGTTGGCGTAAAGTTACTCATTAGTTATTTGTAAAGTTAGTATAAGTACTGACCTTAGACCTTTGTTAATATTATGACGCAAAAAACTATGTCGGTGTCATTCGCGATTAGAACAGAATAGCGTGGCGGTTTGCAGTGAAAATTCCTATTTTCAAAATGTCTCATTTCTACATCATACACTTTTTTAGATTTAAGTTATGCCATTAATACCTTACAAACTACATGATGTGGAGAACCGTTTTATTTTATAATTAAATAGTTGTGTACCCGCTCTTCGCAAGGCAAGAAGAGAACATTTTCCTAAAATGTGATCAAAACTACTTGTGACAAAGCAGAATCTACAAGAAAAAAGAAAGTTCTGTTACAGTCTTTTCTGTTGAAACTGCAGCGGGATATATTAACGCGACGTAGAATTACTTAATGTTTAGTTAGCTGTGATGTAATACGGCTGTTGAAAAATGAGTAGAAGACTTAGTTTCTCGAAATATTTATTAATGCGGTATATTGTGCTTTGATCAATATTGCCTTAGCATGTCTACTTACTATTACTTATACTATCTTTTACTGATACCAATACAATATATTTTCGTTTTTCAACCGTTAATGCTTAATTTAAAAAAAAACTGTTTAGATATTTGCCACGTATGTAGTCTTTTACTCTTCGGTTATTCGTTGCAATTTACGCATTAGCATGAACGATAATCATTTCACTTTATGGTTGCCACTAAATCAGCTCTCCATGAATTTTTACGCATTATTCTTGTCAGATTGGCATATTTAGCCCCAGGGCCCTATTATCGCACGGGCAAATGGGAACTTTGCCCAGGGCCCCCGACTCGAAATGACCCCCAATTTCAAATGTTGTTCTTTTTTTTATAACAAAATTTTATGAAAAATAAAACAAATTTCATAGATGCCAACAAATTCATCAATGCCCGGGGCCCCCTGTAGGTCATAATCAGGTCCTGTTTAACACCGCAATATATTTCCTGTGATTTGAAAACGTGCCCCGTTTAAATTCTCAATTCCAAATAATGCTGGATAATTCACTGGTGAAAAAACAGCATTCAATTATTTTTCTGGCAACGTAAAATATAATATAGAATTTTTTCATGCGTGGCGTATGTTTTGCTTGTGATTCCGTTATTCTGATTGAATTTCGAAAAGGGTTTTAACTCGTGACATCAAAATGACGCACATTTCACATGCGAAAACTCGGTTATTTTAAAGTAATTTTATTTTTTTTTCAACTGGCAATTTTAATCAGTGTTACTGTCTGCAAGACAATCAATATCATACCGAAATTTTTAAGCAGCTGCTATGGAAATGAGAATCCTTCTTTACTTAAAAATTCGTAAAATATCTCCTAATTTATATTTTCTTCTGGTTTGTCTTTTAAAAGAAGGCAAAATCTATGCTCCGTCATTTGAAAAAATATAAAAAAGTTATGACGGATAGAATTCAAGATGCAGCAGCTTTAAAAATATTTTACGAAACTCAGCGTCAAATTTAATTTTATTTAAAAAATTCCCAAAAATCTGCAAATTGTGTTTGTCAGTCCGAACAGTTTTTGAAAGAAAATTTTCTCCTCTATCCGATGATGTAAATATCGTTTTCTTGCAAGTGTAATTACCGGCGTTATTACGTATTAAATTAGAAAAATCGCTGAAAAGTCGGACAAAACAAAATAAAACATTTTCTAATTCTAATTTCGAAAAAATCGCTTCGAGGCGTGTT
The DNA here is from genome assembly GCA_038373885.1 of Cheiracanthium punctorium. Lineage (NCBI taxonomy): Eukaryota > Metazoa > Arthropoda > Arachnida > Araneae > Cheiracanthiidae > Cheiracanthium > Cheiracanthium punctorium. The sequence continues at coordinate 9,533 of JAWZYV010004476.1, forward strand.
ATGATGTATCCTAGTGAAGCCGCATGCAAAATTCGGTAGGTCTGCGACCAATCTTCTCGGCGCATGCTCACGAATGTATTGAAATCGGAATTTTGAGTAGCTTTCTACCCTGAAAATTGCGAAAAATCGTTAAAAATTAGGGAACAGGTATATTTCCAGAATTTTAAAGTAGCCTACGGTCTTTCCTATGTCGTTTTACGTGTATGTGCAAAATTTCAAGACGATCGGTCGGATGATGTGGGAGGAGTTCCCGGACGAACAAACAAACAAACAAATAAACAGACAAACTTTCACATTTATATAATATATAATATATATATATATATACATATACATATACTGAGTGTTTCAAAAATGGCCGATATATTTGAAAAATCAATAAAAACTAAACGGGCAGCGATAGAAATAAATCGTTTGTTGCAATATACTTGGAACAACAGTAAATTTTCAGGCAAACTTTCGAAATAAGTTACAATTTTCAACAACAGATGGCGGTAAGGGTCATATGAAAATTATAGAAGAAAACGCAGTCTGTGAATTTGCCATTCTGTAAGTCGCCCTTCTGCTGTAAGAGTATGCTGTTTACAGATTCCAAGTTAGTTCTGAAAAAATTGTTTATTCCTTAGAACAGAGGATTTTTCTTGTTGGAATTCCACCGATACACAGTATTGTTGCAACAAGACGACGTTTTCAACGGAAGTTTAATTTAACCAAAGACGGAAAAGCGATACAATAAAGGATCTATTTGAAAATTTTCAACGGACTGGGAACGTGAAGAATGAACGTGCTGTAAAGGTAGGGCGACCGCGGACGGCAACCACAGAGGGCAATGCTCAGCTTTTGCAACAGGTGATCCAACAGCGGCCTCCGGTTTTCATTCGCAGTATTGCAGCTGCAGTCTAAATTAAGCCAACGTCCACGTACCGTCTCATGCGCCAGAGTTTACAGATTTATCCATAAAAATTCAAACTCAGCACCCCTTGGCGCAGCTTCCATTAATGCAGGAGAGACATTCGCTAACGATATGATGCAAAGGATTGATGACGGCGATATCCATGTGGGCAGCATTTGGTAAACTGACGAAGCTTATTTTTACCTGGACGGCTTCGTCAATAAACAGAATTGGCGCATATTGCTGTGCATGGTGGATATGTGGAAAATATCGTAGTTCAGATTTTCCAGACTGCAGCGCCATCTGTTGTGGAACATTGTAACTAATTTTGAAAGTTTGTCTGCCTGAAAATTTACTGTTGTCCCAAGCATATTGCAACAAACGGTTTATTTCTATCGCTGCCCGTTTAGTTTTTATTCACTTTTCAAATATACCAGTCATTTTTGAAAAACCCAGTATATATATATATATATATATATATATATATACTAGCTGCGTGCTCGTTCTTCGCACGGTAGGAAAACGAGTATTTTCCTAAAATATAATCGTACATGAGCGGAAAACAAAACCTAAAAAAACAAAAAAATGTTTAAG